>JAXBDA010000758.1:0-72136 GCA_036023075.1 Gaultheria prostrata | reverse complement strand
GAATCATTCCCCAATCCACGTGGGTTTAAGTCACTGATCATTCCTTTTATGCATTTTCACGTCTTTGGCTACCTTTATGGTAAAGGAAAAATAAATAAATTGCAGACGTGTTTAAAAACTTACCCATTACCAAAAAAACTCCCCACAATGTGATACAAAAAGGTGGAGCCAACAACCACCCATGAACATGTGGGTTGGTTTTGAAAACTGCTGGCAGTTACCACCTTTCTCTATATATATTGGTACAAACAACCAATAGAGGGGAGAAAAAATGGAATTTGGGAATTTTTCCGGAGAAGAAAAAGAAAGGAAGAGATGAACAGAGAGAGAAAAAATAGAGTCTGAAGACGCAAAAGCACAAAGCAACTTTTAAAAAAAGGACTTTGGGAAGTTTTGAAAGGATTCTCACACAAATTTCTGAAAGGTTAGTCAATTTTTACGCGAATTTCTGTTGTCAAACAAACACGAAATAAATTTAAAAAAACAAAAAGGATTGTAATATTTGCGTTGCTTCACGTGAACTTTTAGTAGTAATGGTAAAGATAATTTTTTATGCACTAGATTTCTTTGCCTTCATAGTTCATACCTTCATCCCTTTACTAATTTTGTTTCCAACACTTCCATATCTCACTTATGTTCATATCCACAGGTTTTTGTTCAAACTTGGAGCATCAAATTCGGCTTTGTTACCATCTTATGAGAATTTGTTCGCGGTATTTGCCTTGCTTCATGTTGATTGTCAGTAGTTATGGAAAAAAGCATTTTTTGTTGCATTGGATTTATCATGCCTTCATATTTTTATCCTTTAACTTATATTTTTGTTTCTAATATTTCCATTCTCACTAATGTTCACATCCATTGTTGATTCAAGCAAGGTGCACATCATTCAAGAAAGAGTTTGTTTCCGTTTGAATTATCAATTGCTCAAATGTTAGTTCAAGTTTAAAAGTCAATATACTTCCAAACCTTTGTTCCCCTTGCATAATATTTCTATATTGCAATAATCTTTAAAATAAAATATTGTGTGTATAATTTGGATCCACGTGCTACCTATTATGACATATACATATATTTGGCTTGCATGTTAATTTTGCCCGTGCATAGCACGGGTTCAACGATAGTCAATATACTAAAACAATGTAGTTGGCTATCCCAAAACTCTTCAAACCCCAATTCCTCAATTCTCAGAATTTTGAGTTTTTTAAAGAAAGAAAAAACAAATCCAAGGACATACCTACTGCACCCACGCCCCCACGTCTGACTTCCTGTTCTCTCCCACGCCCATCCCTTTTTGTAACCACCAGGAGAAAAAAAAAAAACTCAATATTTCCCCTTGGAAGTTACTACTACTTATTATAAACCTGACCATCTCACATTATTTCTTCAATCACCATTACCGTTGCACAAGCACTGCTCTCTCTCTCTCTCTCTCTCTCTCTCTCTCTCTCTCTCTCTCTCTGCATTTGGGGTGCAATGCGGCTAACTTTAGGGGCACCTGCTGCAACTAGGTGGAACCTCTGTTGTGCCATTGTTTACGTTATAGCGGTGGTGAGTGTAGGTGCTGAGGATCCTTATAGATTCTTCACTTGGAATGTTACCTATGGCGAGTGTTCGTCAACAGGTATCTATCTCACATTCTCACCAGTTTTTTTTCTCACATTGGGGGTTTTTAATTAGAAAATACCGATATATCATATATGTACAAACACATGCATTATGCAGTTGTACTCAATATTATACTGTTCCTAGAGAGGTACAGTTTTGAAAAATAAAAACTTGGCCTAATAGAACAGTAGCAATGTTTTGGTTGTCGTTTGGTTTGGTTAAGAGATTAATTAGTTGTCCATTTACTTTGTGGTTCTGATTTTTTTTCATTGTATGCAGGGAATTCTTTTTAATGGACAATTTCCTGGTTCGGATATATACTCTGTTACGAATGACAACCTCATTATTAACGTACACAATAGCTTGCCGGAACCTTTTTTCATCTCTTGGTCAGCTCTCTTTCTCTCTCTCATTACTAACATTTCCATTTCCTACTGATGCTTACATCCACAAGTTTTGATTCAAGCATGGCTCGGCATTCAAGAAAGGAATTGCTTCTATTTGCATTATCAATTCTCAAAGGTTAGTTCATGTTTATAATTACAAATGCTTCCAATCTTTCTTCTCCTACGTAATGTAGGAGAATCGTTAACTTTTAATTGCAAATTTTTTCTCACAGTGCCATTTCTCATTGATGTTCACATCCACGGGTTTTTGAGATTCAAGTAATGTGTACATGATTCAAGAAAGGGTTTATTTCTGTTTGAGTCAAAGGTTGGTTCAATTCTATTAGCGCATTTTGTTTGCTTATTTTTGTGTACCTTTTATTTTCTTTGCTCTATTTTTTTTCTTTCTATTAGCGCATTTTGTTCGAAAATATCAAAAATTCCTTTTTATTGTTCGAGCAATTTCTCAAATTTGCTTTGATTTCTTTGTTCAGGTTTGATCCTGTGAGTAACAGTAAGAGGTAGCCGTGGCATTGGCTAGTCAAATTTAAATTCCAATTGGGCAAGTTATTTTTGAAAAGGTAGTGGCACGGTCCCTGAGTTTGCGTTTTATGTTTTTCCTCTATAATGAGATATGGTACATGCAAAAAAAAGAAAATGTCATTGTACCCTTTCGACACATGAGAACACAAAAAACACCAATGTGAATTTTCTCCCCTGCATTGAACGGGAACAATGCTAGACATGTTATTTGATGTATGATTGGTGTCCATCTGCTACCCATTGTGCCATGTACATACATTATGTGAGCATGTTAATCTTGCCCGTGCATTGCACGGGTTCAACGCTAGTATCAAAAAGGATAAAAGTTCTCAGGAGCAAGGGAAGAACACACGTACCGAAAATAGGAAAAACGCTTTAGAGGACATTTTCTCCAGCGATTGTAACAGACATTTCGTCCAACAGCTTGCATGTATGTTCTGAAAATTATGTCCAATGTCCAGGTCATTGGTCAGTTTTGTGCAATCCTCTACAAAATGCCTGGATTATCGAATTTTAAGAAAGAATAATGAACTAACTTTCGCAAGCATTCTGCTATTTTCATTTTCTGTGTAGAGAAACATGAAGGCTTTTGATGTCGTGGACATCTATGCAACATAAAGGATGATTTCGCTATTTGTGGGTGAGTAAAGCACCCTAGGAACTCTTGTTTCAGAGAGAGAGAGAATAAGACGGAGACATCTGGGTTGCACTCTGCGTGTATCCATTTTCTGCATCGTCATGCATACTAAAAAATGTTACTACTAATTTTGTTGCCAAGAGAAACTGAGTGCTGGAGACGACTATCATTGAACTCTTTTTTATGGTTTTAGGATGAAGATGAAGGGGCAAAATAAAAAGATCGATCAACGTTGCCGTAAGAATATTTCCTCCTTCCCCTCAATGTTTCTAGTCCAACAGTCGCATATGGTTTCTGTTTGAAAGTTGTGCTTAATTTTCCAAGAGGCGTATGTATGGATGATGTATGTATTTCCTTCGTCCCACCAGGAGGCGCATATGGCATTCAATAGATGTCACAGCTTCAGTTTTTTTTCCCTAAACGGTTTGGCTCCTCTGCAGTTATAACGAACCAGTGTAACAATTGCGGTTGTACTCTTATGTAACTGCTATTTTTAGCAGGGGTATCTTGGGAATCAAAAGTACGGGAAACAGGTTTTATTCTTCGGAAAATTCTATTGGCAACCCACTTTTGGCTATTTTACACCCATATTTTTTTACCACTTTAAATTCTAAAAGAAACCCTGATTTTGCTAAATTCAACCCAAAAATTTTCCCAAGTTTCCCATTTTGATCCTCCACCGCTCCACCACCTCCCGCCGCCCCTCACCTCCATAGCCACTGCCACCACTCGCCTCCATAACCACCACCACCTCCCACCACCACTGAAAAATACCCTTTTCCTAAAATAAAAATAAAAAAACAAAAACAAATCTAACCTAATCTCCCTCCGCTCTCTATCTCTATCCTTGTCTCCATCGTCCCCACCTTAGACCCGTTGCCACCGCCACCATGAACGGCGCAACACCTGTTTCTCACTCCCATTCTATCTCTGTCTCTCTCGCGTTTGTCCCTTTTCATTTGTCTCTCTTCGCGTTTGTCCATCTTCCCAACAACAACATGAACCACCACCACCAATGAACTCTAATTCTAAAATCCAGTGCCATCAACACCACGACGACAAATTGTACTGGTAGGATACTGGTACAAATGGATTCGAAGCGCAAGGATCTAACTTGTCATATTGCATAATCTGAAAGACATGTAACTTGTCGGATTGTATAATCTGAAAGAAATAAATATTTCGGATTCTAACATATGATGTGTTTATTTTTTCAATTTAGATTCCTGTTTGGTTTAGCAAAAAATCGCTAATGATAGCTTCTCGGATAGTATAATCTGAACCAAATGTAACTTATCGGATTCTAAGGTACGACAATTATAGTATTTGTTTTCAGATTGTATAATCTGGTAGCATTTGTTACTAGTGCGCTACTGATACAAAGGGTTCTCACGAGTTAGATGAGGCACTACATTCGAGTTGTACTGGTAGGATACTGGTACAATCCTTACAACTGATGTTGCTTCCATGGACGAGGGGTAGCAAGAGAACCAGACGAGGAGAGAGAGATGTGATTTTCAGAGGGGGGTCGTGGTAATGGAGGTGAGTGGTGGTGGTGGTGGTGGTTATGGAGGTGAGTGGTGGCGGCGGCTATGGAGGTGAGTGGCGGAGGTGGCTAGAGGAAGGAAGTAGAAGAAGGATAATATAGTCTTTATACTTTAGGGTATTTTTGTCTTAAAAGTGGAAAAAAAGAGGGAGAGGAAAATAGCAAAGAACAGATTGCCAATAGAATTTCCCTTATTCTTCTGACCAGTAGTAGATATTAACTGCAATGAGAAGACCATTAGTGGGGTATCCTGTGCACGACTGTGGTGGGGCCCATCCCGGATCCCATCATTTGATCGGACATCGGTAACTATTTTATTGGACATCGGTAACTATTTGATCAGTCATCATTTTAACTTGCAGTTTCGTGAAAAATAAAAAAACACCTACAACGGTTTCTTTAACTATTTCGTTTTCATAAAAAATGAAGTCTTGAAACATAGTTACAGATGTCTGATTAACCTGTCTTTTTTTTTTGAACGGCAAAGAAAGAATTTAATTAATTTGTGAAACACATTACAAAGATTAAAAGGGCCGAGGCATTAGTCATAAGCCACCACGAACCCAAAGGGAAATAACAATTGGTTAACCAGAAGCCAACCTGAATTTTTAAACCTGAATTTCTACTTGATATACATACTCAACGAGATGAACAAAATGAACAGTCTGGATAAAAAAAAAAGGGGGGACCTGGAGTGTTCCCCACAACCATGCACAACACACACCCGCTCCCCCATTAGTGTGTTAGTGGCCTTATTCCTTTTAACACTGAAATAAGAAGATTATATTGATGAAAGCCCAACGACACTTACAAAACAGAATTCATTATAGGGATCTTGGACAAAGCCAAACTAATCATCTAAATAGAGAACAAGAAATGCACAAGGCAATCGATGTGTTTCACCCCAACCTAGACATGGTTTGACGCAAACAGCGGCATTTGCTAGATTCATACCTAGAATCAACATCTCTGAAGAGACTTAGTGCTAGTTGAAGATAAAAGATAACAAATACCCAGACGATCGTATGGACTCCAACCAAGTATGCTCGCACCAATGAACTCCCAAAACTACAGATTTTCAAAGCCACCACGAGTTGCCCTGCCAGCGATATCATGTAGGGCAAGAACACTGTTGGCACAAATTTCATTGTAAAGCAACCACGCCAGAAAGTACCCAATCTGTTGACGAAAATTTGTTTGAAGACGAAACTAACAACTCTCACAAAGCGAGAGACATAACCCTCTCAGATCAAACGACAAGTCGTTGATCTAGAGAGACAAAAGAGAAAGAAAAAAAAACGAACAGAGAAAAGAAATAGTATCATAGCCCTCCCCTCCCAGTACCATGCGAGGGTATTGAAACCCTGGGGGAAAGGAAGGAGGAGGGAAAGGAAGGAGGAAAAGTAATATTTGCGGTGGCTAAGGTTTGCAGAGAGGGAGAGGTCCTTGACTCCACAATATTTGAAACAAATAAAGACCGGAAACTCTGGTACAAGAGTGGAACCACGCACCAGGTAGAATAAATAATTGTTTCCTATTTTTTAGTAGACAGAAATTTGGTGAATATATATCAACGGGTTTAAGTTTCTCCTTTTTAATCGGCAAAAGAATTAGCATAGTTAGATTAACACATTGGAAGAGAAATTGAACCAAGTGCACTCCTTACGCCATCACGTTGAAGACCTTTTGGCATAACGTTATGTTTAAGTATTTATTTTTTTGAAAAATATCGATATATATGTTTAAGTTATTGAAGATTTACATTGATCCCGTGAGAAATTCCACTATAACTTTAGTCTTGCTCAAAGATAAGGGAATATGTCAGCCGATCGGCGAGCGTGAATTATTAGTCGTGGAACTAAATAGATGGTTGATTTAATTATAATGGAGATTATGCGATTAATTATATATGCTAATTAATGCTAACAGTCATTATCAATACCAGTTTTTGTATATGTCGATAAAAAAAAATTACTTTTTTTGGTTTATTAGTAGATGATTCCGTGCAACGTTCAAGGCTTCAAGCAATTCATTGACAATTAAGTGAGCAATAAAATATGTTGAACTTTTTGTGGTGAATTGAAATAAGAAATATAGGGGCTTACATGATAACTTAATAAAAAGCCCCATATTTTTTTTCCTTTTCTTTTTTAAAAATAGAAGTCCATTATGGGAGGCAAATTGTGAGGACCTAGTGATAACCCAAATTTAAAAAAAGTTCAAATATTTTTTTCATTTTTTTAAAATAGAAGTCCATTACAGGAGACAAATTGTGAGGTCCTAGTGATAACCCAAATTTAAAAAAAGTTCCATCTTCAAGTCAAAGAATCTTTTAATTAATTTTGCTCATTTTAATATCTTTCCTTTACATCATTGTCTGGTATCTCACCTTTCAATTATTACTTAGTATTTTATTTCACTTTCATTTTTGTGACTCTGAGAATTTCAAACTAACTCCTGACCTTTTGAGTCAATATCCCATACACACTTGATCTTTAATAAACGTTAATAAAACACCTTTTTTTTTCGTTCCATCATCAATTCCCACCCTATGCTCACACACCATCAAAAAGGAAACAGAAAGTCCCATGTGGCCCTTATGTTTTTTTTTTTCTTTTCTATTCGATATACGTCAATGGGGGGTTAGCGGATGAGTTAGTAAGTTGATCCAGATGGAGTCTAAAAGCTGTCCGTAGCTCTAAACCCCAAATGCCCCTGCTGAGACTTAAACCATGGTCTCACGTGTGCCCTTACCTTGCTAACAGAGCATGCCATATGGAAGCTTTGATGCCACACTGTGGCAATCACAGAGGATAATCCCTCTATATAATCCTATGCACTCAATACCACAAATAACACTTTAGGAATCGTTTACAGCTCTAATTAGGATCATCCACACTGAACATTCTAAAGTTCGGCTCGATTCGGCACGTTTACAGCCCTAATCAGGATCTTTCCCCATCTCCTGTACTCATGATATTATGTTGTCACATGCTTAGAAATAAATCTCAACCCTCCTCTAAATCCAAACAAGATCTCTCTCTCTCTCTCTCTCCCCAAACAAATCGTGCAATGACATTTGAAGATTAGACCCAGCAAACCCTAGACCACGTGCTCCAAGAAAGTGCTACACGACTATTGTGCGAATTTGATTTTGAGTTTCCGGAGTCAATATAATACTAATAAACTTGAGAATGAAGAATTTAAAATTTACCTCCCTGCAAACTTTGTAGATTCTGATGATAATTATACTCATGCTCACAAAATTATCTCACGATATGTATTCTGCACATAACGTTCAAATATTTTTTACAAATTCTCTTTATAATTTACGATCCCAAATCCAGAATTTAACAAATATACTTGGCTTCCAAACACCCCTTAATTATACTCCTACTTTGTTGTTATAAAGATTTTGAAAATTCTAGTAAACACTGCCAGGGTGCAACAAGAATAGTACTATGAATATATTTTGGAACCAAACAAGGACACGTGATCAGCTGGACCATTTCAATTATTCTCACAAATTATTACTGTATATAACTACAAAATCACCAAACAAGTAGTAACACAAATTGTAGAAAAAGTCCAAGATTAGACAAATAAGCTGGTTTATTAAATGTCTAATCTCTTTTAGTTCCCGGCATTAATTTATGGGCTTAAGTCACATGGAGATGCTTATTCAAACCCAAAACTTTTGATTAACGGGGCAATAATTTATGGGCTTAAGTCATATAGATAGCTGCATATGGTGTTGATGCCATTGGACCACAAAACTCATCAGCTTTTACTTTCCAACTAAAGGATCGTTAGACAACACATATTGTTTATACCTTGGGTGATCGGATTAGCTTTTGCACATATCAACTAATCATATGGGTTCAATTTCACCGTCCATTTATGGGGAACTCAATGAAAATCGGTATGGACAGACTCTAAAGGAGTTGATATAGCATCTGAAATGTTTCGAAGCTGAGATCTTAGGAGGGAGTATATCCCTACATCCCAAGTCTTAACTGTTATGCCCAAACACACATCACACGCATAATCACAGTATAAATCAAGAGAGAGCAAGACACACAAATTACTTGGTTAGGCCAAATCGGACCTACTTCCACGAGGAAGGGGTTTTCACTATAATCCGGAGGAAAATCCGTGGTTGTGTTACACACTCATAATCAATCTCACTATAATGAAAACATCACAGTTCTCTCGTGTATCTCTCTCTTCTACTCACTGTCTCTCTCTCTCTCTTTTGGTCACACAAAATAAAGAGACTACAAGGAGTATTTATAGAGTTACATAATAAAACCCTAAACCACTTCCACCGGGCCTAAGCCCATCTGGCCCACACGGGGTGGAATCCCAACATTAACCGCCAGACTAACCCCTTGGGGTTCTTCGACAACATATTTTAATCAAGTTCATGCGGATTTCTTAGTTAAGATCCGAATATGCCTCAATCTTAAAATGCGATTAAGGAAGACTAAAAATATTGTTTGGACTCACTCACTCACTCACCTACTCCCTACCAATTTTCGGTTGAGGAACCATATTTAAAGTTGTTTAGAGGCTCCTTTTTCCATGTTACTACAAGATGCGTTTGGAAGTGAAGTGAGAAAAAATTAAAGAAACTTATGAAAAAGTGAAGTGTAGCTTATCTATTTTAGCCAGAGAAGTAGGTAACACTTTTGTTTTCAAATCATAACCAGATGAATATCATAGCACCTTTGATTTCAAATCCCTAGAGTTAGGTCTTGGACCCTTTCCTATTTTGAATTTGATGATACTTTGGTGTCTCTTTTTTGAACTTGATGGTCATAGTTTCGTGTAAGCAAACCTTACATTTTCCCCCCTAAAATTCAGTGTTTTTACTTGCAAAAGATTAGTACTTTGTCCAAATTTAGCCTAATAAATCACTCCGACTTATTTTTTCGTCTTTATTTATTTTTTTTTTTCCGGTAGATAGTTTTGCGTCAAGTTTTTGTGCATTATTGATTTGTCTCAACGAGCTGGAGCGAAAAAGTAAAATATTATGTTCCAAACTCAATTTTTTTAATAGAGACAATTATTTAGTCAAAAAATGAGGTGACTTATTAGGCCAAACATGGTCTTAGCATTTGACGAGTGGTTATCATGTGCTCCGCCTTCTAGAGCTCTTCTCTACCGCACATCAATACGGGAGCCACAAATATTATGGTATAACTCACACCAAGGTGTGATGGAGAAAAATCCGACGGTGCTCAAGTAAAACTTACTCCAGTTTTCTGCCTACAGTGCATAACTAGAGCTCTTCTAGTAAGATTGGTTAAATTATTACTACAATTTGGAATTATGACTCATTTGAGGGGCCATCGAATGTTTAAATTCAATTAATCTCACGTTAAATGAAAATTGTGACTATTTCGATATGAGATATGCATTAATTAAAAATTCTTGATCCAACTTGTATGGGTAAACAAAGTACAGCAAAGTCAGAAAGAAGATTATCAGTAATGTCTTCATTACCCAAACAGACTATTCAAAAGAGAGAACAAAAGAGACGGGTCCTTCTAACAAGAAGAAAAAAAAAACATGCGCTCTAGTGTAATTTTTTATATTTTTAAATAGGGTAAATTTCACTGACCTCTCTTGAGATTTCTGACAAATGCAAGGATCTCACTTGAGATTTCTGAAATATCACTGACCTACCTTGCTTTTGAAACTATTATCAAGATTCCCCCATTTGTTAACTTTCCATCCAAAAACCGTTCATTTGACTCTGAAATGATGAAAATGCCCTTTCTTTTGCCACTTGCCATCTTTATTACCCTTTCCCATTTGAAGTGTATATATGCATAATTGGGTTAAAATCACCTAGACCCCCTCATTTATCACTCATCCACACATACACCCCTTCATCTTTAAAACCTTTCAACCACACCCCCTCATCTATCAACCTATCTGAAATGTGTGGCACCGTTAAAATTTAGCATGAACTGACTAAAATGCCCCTTCTTTTTATAAGGGATGTAGAGTGTGCTTTTCCCAGATCTGGAGTTTGGGTTCAATCAGAGAGAGAGAGAGAGAGCGGAGAAGAGAATAAGGGAGAGAAGACTATCTACCACCACCAACGTCGGCGGCTCCCCCTCCATAACCACCAACACGCCCCACATGCCACCTCCAGAGCCATTGATTTTAAGATCGGGGAGCACGAAGCCACAACCAGAGGCTTTGTTTCCGACTCGCTGTTGATGGAAGGTCCAGATTCGAAAGGATTCAACGGCGGAAATTCGAGGTGGGGCCTTTAGATGAAGGTCAGTTTTTTAGGGCTCCATCAATCTCAGTAGCCTCCGCCTCTGCATCCCAGTGGTAGGATCTGAGGTTGTTGTTGGGTTGTCTTGTATTTTTTTATTCTTGCAATTGAATATCTCATGATATCATCTCTTTCTCCCATTGTCAATTCATTATGTAAAAGCCCTAAGCAATTTATGGGTTCAATTTAGTATGGGTTTACGCAAATTGTTCATTTTGATTCCTTGTACATGTATATCCCAATTTTGTATGATTTTACTCCGACGAATTGATTCATGATAGTAGTTAGCTGGAAGTGGGATGTATTAAGGAGCAATGGTAGAAACTTAGTTAGAATGGTTCTTTTTGGGCTTCTTTGATTTCGTTGTCATATGCTTCTTACTCACGACTTAGTAAATGAAATGGATAATGCATTTCTATACCAGACAAAGCACCAAATGAATAGTTGAGATTTAAGTGCAAAACCCAAAGTCGAAACTATTCCTTTTGGTTTCATGATTATGGCTCTGTTATTCTTCTCTAGGACTTAACTTTGGTTAAATGACAGTCCCCCATTTATAATTTACTTATTTCGAACCATGTGGAAAACTTTCTTCTGCACATGTTTTTTTGGTGATAAGAGGAGGTGACATTGGCTGGGGAGAGAGAGAGAGATGAGGGATGTTGGCTGGATGGAAGGGATGAAGGGGAGGGTAAATATGGAAAAGAAAAGTGTATTTGGATGGAAGTTGCCAATTTCCGTCCAAATTATTGACGGAAGGGTGACAGAAGGGTGTTATGTGATACGTGTTAAAAGATAAGGGGCTGTGGTTGAAAGGTTTTAAAAATGAGTGGTCTAGGTGATTTTAACCCATTCAGTGACGTTGAATCTCAAGAAAATTTTCTAACTGGTTATATACCAGTGATAGTTGGCAATCTCAGGGCTTTGCAAGAGCTTGATATCTCGAACAATCTCTTGAGTGGGAAGATTACATTTTCAGTAGCTAACTTGGAGCAGTCCCATTTCCAACAAGCTGTTGTCAAATGTCATCCCTACGGTTTCTTAGTCTGCATGATAAGCGTCTCACCGGAAAAATACCTCAAACTTTTGGGTACCTAACCTCCCTTCAAAGATTTTCCCTATCTAACACCAAGCTTAAAGGGACTATTCGTTCTAGTGTGGGTCCCTATCGGAGAAGTATCTAAGCATAAACCAGTTATTCACTCGAACAACAAGATCAATAGGAAAGCTCTCCCAACTTCTGGTATTCAATGCCACTCATTAAATGATTCAAGCAACATTGCCTTGCGAGATTTCATCACTTCAAATCTTCAACGCTTGATCTATCCTTCAACCATTCAAGCCTTTTCCCAATCCCCAAGTGGCTAATAGGGTTACCATCACTTGACAGAATGTATCCAGAATATTTGAAATCAACTCCTAGTTCATTAAATGAACTAGACTTCTCAGTTACCTATTTCACTGGCACGATCCCCAAATGGATTGGGAACCTGACTGAGCTCTACTTGCTAACCTCTCAAGAAATTCAATGGTTTCAAAGATTCCGGGCACTATTACAAACCTCAGAAGCTTGGGAGTGCTTTATCTACACTCAAATAAGCTAACAGAATCAATGAATCAAGTTTTTGAGATACAGAGCAGTTTCAAAGGTAGATCGTTGACGTATTTAGATCTTTTGGGTAAAACTCTCTCTGGGAATTGAACAGATTGGAAAAGGAGGACAAAATGGAATCCAGTATCTCAATTTATCCCATAACTCTCTCAAAGGTAGGTTACCAAGTTCTATAGCGAAATTGGAGGGGTTGCAGAATTTGGACTTGAGTTACAAAGAGATGGGTTCTAACTTGCCAGATACTCCGGAAAATATAAGTTCCTTAGAAAAGCTCAGGTCGCAGAAAAATTGATTCGCTGTGAAATATCAGACGGGTTTTTGAAGCTGAAGAAGGCTTAAAGAATTGAATTTGTCATATAATCTTCTGGATGGAGAAATTACCATTGGAAAGCCTCCGAGTGATTTTCTTAAGAGATCTTTCCCTGTAAACAGAGGTTTATGCGGGAAACCTCTTGCTCCCTGCAAATTTTGAACCCAAATTTCTAACTATCTACATGCTGATAACGGCGGAAAAACTATTTAACGTTTGTGATTGCTTACAGTGTTAGTTATTCTACATTGTTTACTGTCTTAACTCTTAAGAAGAAACACTCATTTCCAAGGGTTTTGGGTAAGCACTTCAAGCTCTAAAACAGAAGCAGGCGGCATTCCCACACATTTATCTATGTGCTTGTCTGCTTGATGTGTTAATCAATAAAACAGTCGCACAAATGCTTTACCTAATCTCAAGGTTGAACAATATTCCTTCCTCCCTCTCACCACGTATATGATGCAAGAAGAGTAGGAAACAACAGAATCATAACCTGAGGGAGTATTAACCGAAGGACAAGCTAATCCGATGGATTGGAACATGAATATGGCTATAAAAGTGTCATAGAGACCACTTCGTTCCTTAGAATTCGCGCTGTTTTAAGAAAATCACAGCAGACAGCCATATTGTCATTACATGCAGTGTAATTGAATGATACCATGGAATAGCCGCATGGAAAAAGGTTCTGAGATGATGTCATGTGGCATAATGGAATAGTGGCATCAATGATGCCATGGTAGTGGGGCATTAATCAGCTATATGAGGCGGACATGTGACCAAGAAAGAGAGAAAGAGATGTCATAGAGGCTTCTGGAGGAATAGTCATTATTAAATATTATTATCAAGCCTTACACTGTTTGTTAACTTTATTCAAGGGACTCTTGACTCAATCCCAGTTGCTGATAATTCATGTAATCAAGTCCACTTACACGAATACAACATAAAATCTGCTCCGGCAATTCTTCAGCTTTGTTCCCCTGATTCAAAGTGAACATAGAAAGTTTAGTACTAGCACCAGCTTGCTAGATTCGTTAAAAAAAACAGCTTGCGAAACACCACAATCATGTCAGAAGATATGAGTAGAAGCAATATGAGAGCTTCTAATAAGCAGGCACTTGGCAATGAAAAAAACTTGCCTGAATTGTGAGGCCAAAATCCAATATGCAGAGCTTTAGTCTGTCCAGGAATGCTCCAAACCCTTTCCTAGAGATGTAACTGAATCTATGCATATCCAAGTCAATCTCCCAATAGTTTTCTCCCTGAACAAAAATTGTACGAGTGTCCACCAAGTAAGAAAGCAATATAAGAATTAGTCTTTAAGAATTTTCTTGAATTTTCACGATCCAAAAACATTTCAGCTCATTACAATGAAGTCAAAGAGTAGCAATTAAAAAGAGTTCCACAATGAACAACACAACTTCACGGCACAAGGGCAAGGTTCACTTTGCACCCTGGCACTTTACTCTTCACTTTGCCCCTTAAACTTTGAATTTCACTTGTCAAGCACTCACACTTTCGGTCAAGTATCAACGTCACCTTGCTCATAGTTTCGGTTAAGGGAAAATACTAGTTCGATGGTACTACGTTCAAATAATTTCACTACAATGGAAACTTGACAAATAATATCGAATGCATTGAATCTACGATTTGAAGATAAAATAATCCCCTTAATGCTTTCCACCTCATTTTCTGAAGTGGAATTTTTTCTCTCCAAAAGTTTAGAAACATTTCTCAAGTGACCATGTTCTTTTTTTTTTTTGTAAGAAAAATTGGTTCCCCTGTAAGTATGGCATTTATTGTAGTACAAAAACTGTGTACTGCCTTTTTTGTGGTACTAGTTCAGTTGTCAAAAACCCAGGATATCAACCTATAATGATTTCTTATTGCTTTGCGTAGACGTACTTGTATTCAATATCCCATTGCTGTTTTGTTTCCTTACAACTGTAATTCATCTAGTCTTCATTCCGTTGCATGCGTCCCATAAGCAAGCAATGTGGAAACAAGCTACGGATGAAGAAATGAGTCTCTTCAAGAATCAGACAAGGGAGATCACCACCCTTTTTTATGGGAAACAGGCTATGGGTTGTCGTTGAGTGTGTACTGTCAAGTATATTCCCTATGGTTCTATTGAGAGTCTTAAGGTAAGGTAGCTAAGCGCTACAGTCAGACCTATGGTGTTCATCGTTTATAGACTTCTTTTCATGTGGCTTGTCTTACTTCTGTTTGAATTCTTATTTCGATTGTCGTTAGTCACTCTGGACCCCTGTATTAGCTTGATTTGACAAACACATTTGTTCAAGGTGATAGTCAAGAGTAAGTGTATAATAATGGGTCATCTCCTGGTTATGATGTTTGGGGTAGTGAACATCTTATTATTCGTTGGCAAGGCATTGTATGGTCTGCAAGCAATCTCCTCAATCCTGGTTTGATAGGTTCAGTTCAGTTGTGCTTGCATACGGGTTTCGCCATTCTTCTATAGATCATTCAGTGTTTGTTCAACTTTGTTTCGCTACCATTATTGTCTTGATTGTCTATGTCAACAATATTAGTATTTTGTGTGGTAAATCTACCGGTATTGCTTATCTAATACTTCATTTAGGTCAACAATTTCATACTAAGGACTTCATGCGCTTGCTATTTTCTAGGGATCGAAGTTGTTTGTACATCTCAGGGCATTTCTCTTTCTAAACGGAAACATATACTTGATCTTCTATTTTAGATTGGTCTTCTTGGTGCTCAGCAGACTCCCATGGACTGCACAGCTAATCTTGATGCTCAACAGGGAGAACCCTTTCGTGATGTAGGTTGTCATCAGCGTCATGCTGGAACGTTGGTTTATCTCACCATAACTGGCTTAGGTATGCCGATTGGGCTGGTAGTCAATCTGGTAAGCGCTCTACCTCAGGATATTGAATGTTTGTTGGCGAGAATCCCCTTACTTGGCATACTAATAAACGTGGTGTTGCCTGCTCTAACGTTGAGGCGGAAGATCATGCTATGGCTCATAGCCTCATACAGCCTCTGAGACGTTATGGATCTGTTCTGTTCTTCGGGACTTTCAACATTTTTGTTCCTCCTCCTACGCAGATGTTTTGTGATAATCAGGTTGACATCTTCATTGCTAGAAAATCCTGATTTCCAAGAGCATACTAAGCATAGAGAGTTTAATTCTCATCACATTTGAGATTTGAAGATACAGAAGAGAAGCATATTGTTACTCCTTAATCCTTCTGTTTGTTTGGATCATCAATTGGGGAGATGGGCTCAGAAAAAGCCTTTTCTCCCTTCCAACAGATGTTCTTCAAGTAGGGCACGCTTGGTATTTTTACTCCAGCTTGAAGAAGAGTGTGAGAATATTGTACTTAGTTATTTTTCTTGTTACGTTTCCCTTGGTGGTTAGCCAGAGATTATGGTCATTATCTTATATCGGCATCATAATAATATAAATAAATGTGCAACCACAGGGGCAACTTAATACTTCTTGACCTTTTAACCTAATTATGGTTTCTCTCCTCTCTCTTCTTCTTCCTCCTCCTGTTAAACCCTAATTCCATATTTCAGACATTAACTATCAGAATGAGAGGTAATGAAAACAGCACAATGAGCACCACAAATGTTGATTCAATGTTCGTATTGTTCAACCAAGTCATGTCGTACTGAGAAAACCCAAATAACTGACAAGTCATTTTGAAGAAAATGCTTTTAGACTTACCAAGAAGAACTCATGTTGAGGACGTGAAAGAACAGGTTTTTCATTGTAAGCATGCATAAGCTTCCTCTCCGCTGTACCTAAATGAAGGTCATCCACGTTTGCGACACGACCCAATATCTTCAACCTTTCCCGGAATGGTACATTTGTATCAATTGGAAAACCTTTGACTTTTTCTACTTCATCATCAAGTAATCTCTGCTCCAGAAAGAAGAAAATGGACTTCAACCCATTAGAAACACAGTTCATGACACCTAAATAACAAGAATCATGAAGCAACCTTCAAGCCCAGAACACTGGAAAGATGGAAAAGATCACATAAACTGACATAGAAATCACATCATAAAAGAAAAGCAGTCTTAACAGTTGCTTGCATCAGATTAAATTACGGTAAGACCCACCCTTTCATAACAAGAATGTCGAATGGATCACAAGGTTTTTCTCATGGAACCATTGCTAGATGAAAAGATGAGCAGCATGAGTACTGAATTTAAGAATCTGTTACACTTGTAAAATCTATATGGACAGAAACCCGGAAACGAAACGATCACTCTTACTCTGATGTTTTCTTGAAAATGCAACGGAAGCTCCTTAGCATAACTGTCAGAAAGCTTAAAGTATAAAACAATATTGATTCCTTCCCCGTCAGTTTCACTTTGAAAAAGAGAAGCCGGATAAAGCGGAATCTGTAGGACCACCAAAACAAACATTTGAATGTCAAAAGCTGGGAGGGATATAGTAAGAATTAAAGAACGCTATAATAGTCTCACAATAAAAGCTACTTATATGTCAAGTCTGTCGTTAGAAGGTTTGAAGAATCAAGTTCTACAATAAGTTTAGCAATAGTCACTATAGTATACCACAAATAGCAATCAGTTCAAACAGACTTCGAAAAAGGACCCAAAAAAGAAAAGAAAAGATGCACCACTTAAAGGGTGTGAGGAAAAGTCAGTCCTATATCGTCTCGTTAACAATCACTCAGTTGAGAAGGCAGAAGTTGGAGGCATGAAAAAGCAAAAGGGAGACCAGAGAAGTGTGGTCAAGGCTATAACTGACCCCAGAAGTCAATATGAGTGCTTGAATTCTGCTTCTATATGCCTCTTGGGTAGCTATCCCTAATTATATAATGGAAGAATGTAAATAAAATCAAGAAACACGCTTCGATCTCTCACAGAAACTAAAATCTGCATGTAAGGAATTCAGCAATAACAGGAGGATGTTTCCACCATATCTCAACCTATGAAAGAAAAATCTCTCAAGCAAAGTTAAAATTGAACAAAGTTAATCATCGACAGTTGGTTTTCCATAATGATGGCTTCCAGCACATACAAGCTGCTTAAAATATTTTGACTGCATGAAAATATAGATTGTGGGTGCAAGCAGTGAAATCAAAAGTAAACAGTGGACATACCTGAGCATTTACAACAAGGATGGGAGGAAGTAACCCGGAAGAATTAATTACAGGAAGTTCCACAAACCTAGCAACATGATTAATTTTGCGTGGCGACAAGTACACATCAACGCCAAAAGGATAATATGCAGCATAATCAGGAGCCAATTCCTTCTTTTTATCCCTGCCATGTAAAAAATTGGTTTCAACATGAAACACCAAAAGTGGTGCAGATATTACCACAACTATCAAATATCGACATGGAGTTCTGGCTTTCCGCAGACCTTTAATCATGTGTAAATTCTGTGTGCGTGCAAAACATTTGAATTTATTTACCAGCTGAGAACTGTTATCATACCTTAAATAGTTCTCTCCCCGCACTTTGAAAGTACATGGATCAATGTGAGACCAAGAATCAAGTATCTTCTTGTCTATTGGGCAAAATGGCACTTGAGAGCCTGCTGTTGGTCTTCGCAGAAGCATCTTTGAGGATACTAAGCAAACACAAAAACAAAAAGTAAAATGAGTTTCACATGCTCTGCTACGTTCTTATTCTTATAACAGTGAATGCTTAAATTAATTAAATATAAGCATGATTACTCTATAAATTCTTTCATGTTCTTCTAGGTATATCTGCATTGGTTCTTTGCATGTCATACGACACTAATGGCATAATTAGACAGTTGAGCTACTACTTTACGAACTAATTAGAGAATAAGTAGCCATTCAATGAACACATCCACCAATACAGAACCATTGCTTTATACAAATAAACATGGGACTATCCTTAAAAGTTAGAAAAAAAAGGTCATATTTTAAATTCAGCTTTGCCCCAAGCCCATCCTATTACACTGCAATTCTAAGAAACAAAAATTGCCAAAAGATATGTTCCAAATTTTGTCGGACGATATAAAACAGAAAGTAGTAGCAATAACAAACACACCAATCAATGTAAAGTAAAAGTAACTATATAAGTGGTATGCGAACTTGTATGTTGCCATCCAGGTGATGAAAAGAACAAGAAGTTAACAATAACAGTACTCACGTAGAGCTGCATTAGAATGACCATCCCTCCATTTGAAAGAATGTTTTCCGGCAGCCTTTTTCCTTGCACTTGGTGGACTAGAGCTCAGTGATCTTCTCTTATCAACTGGGGGGGCAATAGTATTAAGACAGGGCAGACAATTGTTTGGAAGAATACCACAATTATCCAACAGTCCGTCCTCCCTGCCAGCACCTTCATTTATAGAGGACACCTCATCACGGAATACTAAATGATTTTCTTCATTTACAGGTCCTACTGATTTTGATCGGGAATCCACCTCATCCAACGGCATTGAGTTTTTAGCAACTTCAATGACAGAGTTGTGTGCAGAATTACCAGTTGATGAGTCCACTTGTCTCCGTAGCTGATCATTGGAAGAGCAATGTACTGTACAGGCTTCATGATTACCTTCTCTAATGGAAGTAAAACTAGATATGGACGAAACTTCAAAGCCGTTTAGAGATAGCATATCTGCAGAGATAAATTGTACCCATAGTTAGTCGGAAACGTTACTGATAATCATAAGCAGAAGAAAAACTAAATTCAGATACGTCCTGGAAGCTATTATCTTCTCCACATAACATACCATCCGGCACACTTTGGAAATCTTCATCACAGTCAGACTCGAGTATAACAGCTGAATCATACCACGCCTCATCTGTACTTACTGCCAATATCATCACATCAAAATATAAATGACATAAGCACATTACAATAGACTTCCATTGCATCAAGTGAATTATTGGCAATTATACCTAGTTTCAAGGTGAAAAGTAGTCAAGCAACCAAAGCATTCCACAAGACAAAACTCAAAGAAGTCAAAATTTCCAATTGTCCGACATATTCCAGGTTATTTGGCAAACAAAATGCCAGCAAATTGAGAAGGCATACAACCATAATGATTTGATCCTGTAATAACTTTCTTGTACCATGGTACAAGAAAGTATTCTGACTCGTCTAAAATCTTGATCAGAGGTATTGTATGATTTTAGCTTCCTAAGAAGATAACATCATGTTGATAGCCAGTGACAATTTTGTCATCTCCCTTCAAATAATACTCCAAAGATATCTATCATATCAAGAAATTGGTCAAGAGTGGGATTGCACTCTCTCGACTCCCAACTATGCACACCAGAAAGAAAAAAGAAACCCTTAAGCCTAAACATAGGCCTCTCCACCCCCATCAAAATATATGCACTGCTCTCTCCAAGTAAGCCACATCAAGCAAGGCGGGATCAAAAATCCATAACTTCCAATTTAACAAAAAAAACATATGTACCCCACTATCCTCTGCCACCGGAATCCACCTCAAAGGATCATGGTATCATGGTGTATCTTAGGGTAAGTTCTGTCCTTGGTTCATGGAATAATCTCAATGGCCCATGAAAACCTTCTATTTTAACTGCAATCAAATTCCTATTTCCTAGTTATGATCAACATAAAACAGCTCCATCCACATTTCTTAAATTTCCACAATTCTGTCCTTGGTTCATGGGGTATCTTAGGGATGAGGAGGACCTCTTGGTTTTGAGCAAAAAAGAAAGAAACAATTAAGTTTTTCAACAGAAAAACAAAGACTTTAAAATCAAGAGGTCCTCCTCATCCCATTAGAAGATTGGTTATATTGCCCAACTTGATTGACTCCCAGTAAGTATACCCTGATAAATTTCCCAATTTTTAGGGTTTGGATATAAAACCCCACTCCTGCATAAAGTTTTCTTCTTTTCTTAGGCAAAGGAAAGCCACAAGACCAGTAAAACAGAATAAACAGCAGCTTCGCAACAATGGTGCACCAAAACAAAAAAAAAAACAAAAAAAGCCTTTCGAATAATGCAGCTATTAAGGAAATTAAATTTCAAAAGAAGAACCAGATGAAAACGCACTATTAACATCTTATCCCGATTTTCCCGCCGTAATAGAGATAAAGAAATATAGATGGATATACCATGAAAAGTGGGGTTGCTGAAGGATCGATCCGGCTGGGTAGCCTTATCAAGCTCGAGATTATTAGACAATCGAGACGAAGCTTTTCTCTTCATCAATCCTGTCTTCCGCTTCTTCTTCTCCGACGACGACCGTAATCTTCCACCCACACACCCCTCCGGCGTCGACACGCACGCTCCCATAATCTTCTCCCTCTCCCTCTAGAGAGAGAGAGACAGAGAGAGACTCTCTCACTCCTCCTAAAAACACTCTTCAATCAATAAAATCACAAATGATGATCATTCATTCAGAAGAAGGAGAGAGAGAAAGTTCTAGAGAGAGAGAGATCAGATGATATGCGTGAGAATGAAGAGAAGAGCAGCCAACCACTGCTGCCGTTGGTGATTTTGATTTGTGTACGAGTATAATTTTTTCTCCTGGTCTGTAAGCAATGTGCGTATGTATGAAATGGTACAAATTTGGGTTTGTTAAAATGGTGAGATTAATATATGATTTTGTAGGAACAGACAGAAGAGAAAAGTCAAAATGGAACAATATTGGCCTGCTGCGTAAAGAAATCTGGGAGGAGGAGGAAGAGGAAGAGGAGAGAGATGAAGAGCGGGACCCGGAGGAGAGAGATGAACCGTTAATTGAATATCTTGTCACCACGTGTCGTGTTTTCGTTAGCTCGGCGTGTGACGTGTGGCGGAGTTTAACTACAGTAGTACTCAACGGTGATCGCATTTGTACCGTTTGGAGGAACCTTAGGTCACCTGTTCATGGTACAAAACAAAGATTTGCAGGGTTAGTCCCGTTGGTCCGTGAATTTATTCTCGTGCAATTGATCAAGGTTTAATAGGAGTATTTGTGTTAGCTTGTAGAAAAATAATTTCTCGTGAATTCTCTAGAATCAAAACCGACGGCCTATCTTTAACCAGACTGGAAAGAGTATTAGTAGTTGAGATGCGTATAAATTAACTCCGACGCTCTTAAAATAAAATAAAATAGTAGAAAACAGAGAGAGCGTGCCTCGCTTTAAGCATTTGTTTGGAGTACTCCTATTTGATTTGTTTTGTTACGTTTAGAGAAGAATTATTGGGGTTTTTTTTTACTTATCAGACAAGTAATTATTAGGATATGGTTTTTAAAACTGGAGTAAAAGATTTCTAAACTTTTTTTGGTTAATGAAGCAGAAATATTAGAGTAGACAAGTTCACACTATTCTATTCCACGAGAAAAGGGGGTTGGGGGTTGGATTTGGACACTCATCTAATAAATAGCTCATTCTTTGTCCTATGGCTATAAGTGGGGTTAGGAAGCATATTCTTTTCCCTCTTTTCTTTACCCGCCAGATCAGTTTATACGCACCGTAATTAATCTCCTCTCCGGTTTGGTAAAAAAAAACCATTCATACCAAGACTAAAGAATTCATAAGAAATTATTTTTATTGCAACCTGATCTCAAGAATCAAAATCTGATCAATTATATGAGGGGCAAACTCACCATCCAACCGGACTAAACCGGCATGTTCATTATGATGTGCATTGGAGTCATTGAATTTTTTAAATATGTGTTGCTTTGTAAATGGCTTTGGATTCCAATTGGTTTGGTAAAGTGGGTTGCGTGAAGATGGGTTTTAACCATATTCACGAAAAATGATACTCCATTGTGGGGATTCTTAAATACCAAGCAAGTTAGAAATTTTAAGGAATTGAATTTTCCTTAGATGAATGGGACGTTGACAAGTGATGGCTAACTCATGCGGTAAAATTTTTAGATGTCCTACATTATATTCCGGGATCGAGTCACATTTTTCTCTCTCCAATGTAATAGATTAGGAATGACGAATGGCAAAAAAAAAAACCGGAACGTTTGACTCCAGTGACTTGTATGGAACAAAAAACTTATTATTTATGAGAAAACAAAATTAGAGAATTCCAGATAGGAAAATGAAGTGGTAGGAGCCAAATAGAAAGTCTAATTTGAGTTTTTTTAATTTGAAATGGCTAAAGTAAAATTATTAAGATCTTGGAGAGGTTAAAATAGTAAAAAATTCTATAAATATGAAGATATATACCGAAGAAATGATATTACTCAAACATTTGAATCGTCTTGGTCCTTGTTTAGCACCCTATTTAACTCATTGAGAAAATGTTGCACCCGTGAAGATATTTATAGATTATATTAATAGTACACATATGTTGAAAAATATTACCTTATTTGACGACTATTTTTAATTGGAAATGAGATGACCATATTGAGTGGGCATCATTACTTGTACAAATTTTGTGTAAGAAATACTCTTAAGATATTGTATCTAGACTTCTTTTTTTTTTTTTTTGTCATACGTCATTCCTAATCTATTACTACATGGGGGGAGGGGGACTCGATTCCGGAATGTAGTGTGGGGCGTCCAAGAACTCTACCGCATGAGCTAACCACCACTTGCTATCTAGAATTCACTGTCACGTTATTTTGGATATTTATTTGCTATTTATTTTGGATATTTAGTTGTGTAGTCGCCAGCCCAAAAGTTGGTGCAAGGTTTAATTGATTTGACAAGAAAATTGTGAGATTTCTTCAACTCCCAAAAGCTCATGGAAGTCATAACAATCTCAACCACCGGGATCTAAACATGAAAAGACAATTTTTAATGTCTCAGTTGAAATTTTGAGGAAAATTTTTGGTAGTGTCTGTGAAAAAAAGAGGTTAAATTGGATGACATCAATGAAATGTGAAAATGCCGGAAGCTCTCAGTTATTTGATAAATATGTGACTCTTATCTTTGCGAGAACTTCAAAATTGTACTTTGCTACCACACCTCTAAATTTAAAGGATCACTTTATGTGGTGCACTCCACCAGATCCTTCAAACTATAATATTATATTTTTATTATATATCTTCAGTTTTATAGATCTAAATGTAAAATGATACATCTCTTATAAGGTGATATTCAATAATTTTTGAATTTCGTATTTTCAACATAAATGTACTTTCAAGTTGATCAAAGAGTTACATATATATTGTTAGGCAAAGTTGGGTAGAACAAAGAAAGACTTCCTTTATATGATTGCATGAAGAAAAAAAAAAAGAAGACTTGTTTTACAGATCTATAGACAAAGTTGTAAAGCATGACTTTTTTTTGTTGCCAAAGAAAACATGTGTTAGTACTTTAATTTTGTAACAAAAAGGTAAAAGAACAGTAAAGAAACGAAAACGAAACAACCAATGAAATTAAATGGTACAAAGAAGTAACAAATTAATATTATTATTTTGCGATTTGAGGGGTTAGGGATATTCTCTAACTTGGAAGAGAGAGAAAGGATATTTGATGCTGGAGTACTTATTTCATATCTGATCCCTCAAATTTTGTGAAATTTGACATTTGAGGGATCTGCCAGAGATGCTCAATTGTGTGGTTATTCTTGATATATATATATATAAACAAAATTTGAAGTAAGAACTACTAGAAATCATTTTTATTGTCGTCATGGGCTCGATCAACATTTTAAGAATTAGTTATATTTCAAAAAAAAGGTTTAATATCTTCGAATTGACGAAAGAAATTATGACGCTAAACAGTAAAGACACAAAACCTAGTTTAATTTTGGATTTACGGGATATCTTAGAAATTTCCTTGATTTGGTTAATGTGTATTTAACAACCAAATTAACCTTTATTTATGACAAACAAGTCTTAATTAAATCCCTACTTGAGGTCATCGTGGGTCTTAATAATATAGAGTTTGATGATTGCTAGCTAAAGTGGAACGGCTTGTTTTATATGCAATGGTCAGATAAAACAAATATGTTACACGAGGTTCATATGTTAAATCAAAAGTTAATTATTGTAGTCTACAATATTCAAAATATTCAAATTTGAATTTTTTGACCCATCCTTCCTTTCGCGATATAGATAACAATTTTTTATACTTATTATTAACCAATAACCGAAACGGTAGAGCATCTTCAACGCTGTATTTTCTTGGATATTTCCCAAAGATAGCTTAAGCAGTATTTTCTTGGATATTTCTCCAAAAAAAAAATGGGTAAAAGTCACAATTTTACCCAATTTTGATTCCTCTCGTCGAGATGAACCTATAATCACAAAAAATTTGAAGCAAAACTAACCAACGTAAAAAAAAAAAAGAATAAAAATAAAACCAAAATATGAAGGGGTCATATCCAACATTGATTCCTTCTACATGTATACTTGTAATAATAAAAAAAAACCTGAAAATTTGTTGTGGATTCCTAACATTTCTGGTCCGGTAATGGGATTAGGTTTGAATGGTGAAGCAGCTGTACAAGAGGCTAAGAGTAGTTAGTAATATATGTTTTGTGGTTGTAAATGAATTGGCAGTGGCCCCCATATAATTTTGATGCCCACAACCACAAACAAAATGGAGGAAAGTTCTCCGATGAGGCTTTCATATATATGCTATTGTGAATTGTCATGTTTGAAAATTCTTGGTGACTAAAACAACAAATTGATTATCTGTGCAAGTGGATTCCCTTGAAAACAATCACAAATTTGATTATCTATGATGGTTACAATTCTCTTTTTTTAAAGAAAAAATGAAGCATCGGAATTCACAAGAGTATAATTAGCTTACTATTCCAAACGAGATAGGCATTCAAATTCACAAGAGTTCTTGAATCCACAAGAGAAAGAGATTAACTCATAATTGTATTTGATTTAAAGTTACTAAAATAAAGAGATTGCATGCCCTTTTATAGGTAAACCCTAGCAAATACTTCTAAAAAATAGAATATCTCATAAATTTGGGAAACTCCGAAAATTGAAAACTATAAACAAATCTAAGACTTTCCCAACTGGAATCAATAAAAACGGAAGTATATGCTAAGAGTAAATCGTAATCTAAATATTTCCTAAAATAACAAAATTACTAAACTGAAGGCCTAAATAAATGAATTTGACCGAAATTCACCATCAATCACGAACTTAGGGTGATGAGTCTTGACCGCAACGCGATTTTACTTCAGCCCACCAATTTTGGGCCGATTCCGGGCTCATCGATAAACTACCGAATTTGGCAATTTTCAATTAAGAGCTGTTTGGCCTCTGAGATTTTGACATGTCCAATTGATCGGAGAATTGGGCTGCTATTTGTTCTATATAAAAAAATAAAAATAAAATATAAACAGTTATTTGGACACCTAACTTAATTTCGGAACTCCGAAATTTACGACGGGATAAATCCTCCTATGAGCCCAAAGTTTAAAATATTCAAACTCCAAGAGATTCGAAACATGCATTCTACTAGATGACAAGTACATGGTTAATAATTTCGCATACCAATTTAGCCAAACCATTGAGAATTGAGATGGTAACAGAGGTCAAAATCAACCTCAAAATATACTATAAAAAAGAATGGGCCCTTTGATGGTTCGCTTGCCTCGCCTCAAGTGTGGCCGAATTATTTGATTTTCTGATTGCGACTATCCATCGGACAAGAACAATGATTGGGGGAGTATTTTATTTTATATTGTAACCTTTGATAATAATTTATAAAAATGTCATTTCACAACTCCATTCATTGAGAATATAATAACTCTCAAAAGCAAAAGCTGTTGGCTCGAATTGCATGTTAACGATAACTAAATGTCTTAACAATCAGCCCTTGCGAATTTATGATAAAAATATTTGTCATGATTAGCACTTTCAAATTTATGATTTTAGCTTTCTCTCCATGCGCCTTCAAATATTATTTTTGAGTTTCACCTAGGTTTGGTAACGATGATTCAAACCATTCAACTTCTTTGGTCTCTCTTAAAAATGAGATGGGAGTAGTTAGCCCTCCTCTCCTTCTGGTTCCTACAAGAGTAACAATCAGTTAGTGCCAACCGGTCGAAGCTGGCTAGAAGGCACTTCGAAGCTTAAATTAGAACTTGCCTGAGAAGGAAAGTGTAGAGCTTAAGTAAGCAAGAAAATGCATGTTGGAGTTTATCAAAGAGATATTTATTTATTTTGATCTGCATCAAAAGGATATTTATAAGAGTGTCTTGTCTTGGAGGTCAGGGCACCGTGTGTCATCATCGTGGCCGAGCAACATCACCGATAACCTTCCTTTGACAATATGAAAACCCGAAATTCACCTTTTTGAACCCGCATCGTGTACGATGATTTGCAGGCACTACCTGGGGGTGGGTAACAGTGACCATGGCACATGGCGAGACCGTACAGACATGAGAGACCACGTATTTGATACATTGCACAGCCACGTGACATGGCGAGGCTAGATAGGTGCCATTAGACTGGACCATATGGCCAATATGTAACAATGCACAATGTATTGTACGCCCGCGTTGCTCTGCAATCCCTATTGGCGCCACGTGGATGATCCGGATTGGAATTGTACAGGCACTTCAGAGCATCTGAGGGTATGGTCAGGGACCTACCTAAGCTCCCATCTGTGGGCCGAGTGGCTTTCGGCCGGGGCCTATTCGTTCAGAGAGGTGATGTGATGGACTTTGTTGGGGCTCGTCCGAATGGCCCAACCCAAATGCTAATCTCCGACCCATTACATATGCAAAGCTTAATACGAGTTAGATTATTACGGCAGACAAAGACTCAACAACCAACTCTAACACTCACGCCTACTTGAACCACAGCCTCTGCTTCTCTCAAGTAAGGTGTTAATTATTGAAAAATGCGCGGATTGGGTAACCGACCTGAGCATGAGATTCATGGGAAATGGGAATACGTGAGAATAGGGAAATGTATTAAATGAACAAACAATTAATAAACCACCATTAGCTAGGGAAAGATCATTGGCTGGGTCCCTAAATCATTTCACCGCATCTATTTCCTTGCTTCATTACCTAATTCATTAAATTCTGTGCCAATTTTTTTTAAGGTGCCGTTTTGGATGCGGGGTTGAGCCGTGCACAAGCACAATCACAACCGTCCACAATTATTTTTAACGGTTCGGATTGAAAATAAACAGTTCGCGCGAACAATTTATCTCTATTGTTTGAAATCCAGGCCGTCCATCCAAGTAACGGATGGTCTGGATTGTGCGCAACAGCAACTCTGCGTCCGCAGTTTTCTGGATTCTTTCATGCAATTTGACCAACCAAATCAGACATGTAACTTATTGTACATCTCATTAACTACTAGCCTATATGATTGATCATATGAAGTTATTAAATGAGACTGGGTGGGTATCACTGCTCATTACCTTTTATGAGCTGCGGCTTCTGATACTCCAATGATTTTTTTTTTTTCGGGGTATGGCGATCAAGAGTGTCTGGATTAACTTCTACAGACCTCCGGAGAATACCCATTACCTTTTATGTGGTGCAGCTTCTGATACTCCAATGAAATTTTTTTTTTCAGGGTATGGCGATCAAGAGTGTTGCAGACCTCGATTGAATCTCTTCTCCGATCCAGTCGGGAGACTCCAATTATTTCACTGCCTCTACCCTCTCCAGGTAAACCATATCCAATGTGTATTCATTTGGGTCAAGACGGGAAACCAATTTTATTCATAAAATATATACCTTAATTCAAAACAGTAATATTGTATGTTTTGAAAAGATTAACTATTCTAAAAATCATAACATCAAAAAAAAAGTTTTTTCTTCTAGAAATTTCAAATTTTTTCTCGCAAGTTACTAGATATTATTGAGTTCTTTTAATTATACAATTGTTTAGGACTTTAACGAAAATGAATTCTTTTTAAATTCTTATTGTGCGGAATTTTATTTTTTTTTCATTTGTGACATACGATATTTGTTTGAGTCTTTGAGTGAACCTAGTGTGTACAATATATCCCAAGGGGTTGGCAAAGTGATTTTGTCTTGGGACATAAGGGTTTGCTCCTACCTAAGGTCTCAGGTTCAGTTCCTCTTGTCAGTGCACTCTTGGGGCCACTAAGAATTATGTCCGGTCATTACCTCCATGATTCCAGAATTAGTCGAGGTCCGCATAAACTGGCCCGGATATCTGGTTATAAAAAATAAATAAAGATACAGTAGCATGTACGATCGAGCAAAGTACATGTGTAAAGTGGTCACCAAATGGCTATCATATGAGTGGTGGTTGGATCTTGTACCATACGGTCATAAATGGAGTTTTTACTCCCAACAACTCTTTTTTTCCGCTAGGTTAGAAAATACTAGTACTTGATGAGAAAATTTTGGGTGCAAATAGTGTATGAGTGACGTGGTGCCCCTTTGGCTCATCCGGACAGTCCAAAAATGCATCAAACTGTCCGGATTGAAATGTACTTTTTTCTTTTCTTTTCTTTTCTTTTCTTTTCTATTTTTTTTAAAATTCGGACGGGACTTTTAATCTTGACCGTTGGTTGCGTTGTTGGACGGCTGGAATTTGCCAAAAGGGTACCACGTGGTACCCTCCCCGTACCCAAAATTTTCTCATCATACTTGATGACTTGTGATGGAGTACCAAAGAAATAATCGATGAGGGAGAAGTAGAGGATAGACTTTACTTGTTGGGACAAGCAATTAAGCATTTTGTTTAATTCTTTTGCTTAGCAAATAAGCAATGGGGTCAACAAATCATTAATAACTGTACTCCTAAATTCGATGACTAATAATGATTAATGAATTGAATCAAGGCTATCCAAAGCCATTTGAATAGGATTTCATTAGTAGTATAACTTGGACTGGGTTCCGGTAGGGCACCAACTGGGGTACATGAGGGGTAGTATACTATGATAGAACCTTTCTAGATTTTATCATCGTGCCAGTTTGGGAGCTTATTATTTTTTACATTTTGCATTTTTTGTTGTGAATTGTAGATTTTTTTAATTATGGTCGGAATATATTACGTAATAATTTGTAGAGTGTTTGAAAGATATGTACAAAATTGATTTTGTGACGGAATAATATTCAGGAGTAGTCATCAAAATAGTCCCTAGATTATGAATTGGGTTTTTTTACCCAGAATGCAAAAGCACCTCCAAGGCTAATTATCAAAAAAATATATATATATCAAATTGTGTCTCCATTGTGTTGTTTTGAGAATGCATTTTAGAAAATACATTCTTCAACTTTCTGCCAAACACCCACAATCCAAAAATGTAAAATGTAGGATTCACAATGAAAGCTGCCAAACGCGCTCTTTAAACGGTAAGAAAATATAATCGGACGTTGATAACCACATGCTAGATAAATTTATCTTACAACTTATTTTCACTATTAAAGTCGATCGTAATAACACGACTCCATTTGTTAGTTTCACGTTAAAACTAACATAAATCTATCTATACATATATATATTGGAGCAAAGCAACGGCACTGAATCCTTACAAATCCCTACATCAAGTTGAACAGCTCATAGAAATGGTTTTTCTGAGGTCCCACTTGCATTATTTGAGACATCCACAGGTGACAGGACCACGGACTGGGTCTTTCATGGCCTTGGTAACGTGTTTAGAGCACCTGAACCCAAACCAAGATGGAGTACTAAAAAAGAGTGAGGTGACAGGTGATCCAGTGTGCGTGTACCCTAAATAAGGTAGGTCATCTGAATGAGAAATTTTTGTGTGCCGGACGAGTACCGTCATGTGGTACCTATCGGAGCATCCGAGCCGTCCAAACAAATTTTTGGAGGGCCCAAATTTATTGGAGTAAATTTGCCCCTAAAATTTACAAAAATACCACCCTTAAATATGGACCGTCCAAAACATGTTTGGACGGCTCGGATGCGCCGACGGGTATCATGTGACGGTACCCGCCGGTCACACACAATTTTCTCCATCTGAATACAAGAATTAGACAATAACTGCACTTCTATCGATCCAGAAAAAAACGAGCTCACTCAACCCAATCCATGTGCATATGCATTGGTAGTGGATACCCACATGACTACATGAGGGTATGTCAGCCTCAAAACCTTCTCATTTCCCAGAGATAAGGATGTGCCATATACTCTAACGAAGGAAACTGGTAAAATGAATATCCTCAGGCCTTCAAATCAATTGGTTTCAATTTTTTTATAACCAAGTGTCCGGGTCAGTTTATGCGCAGCTCGACTAAGCTCCGTATGGAATTTCATTGGTTTCCTTTCCAAAACTAATAGTCCAGAAATAGATGAGCTTAAACTGTTCTGATTAAGGAAACTGTTCAAATGAATATCCTTGGGCCTTCAAAATCCATTCAATTGGTTTCTAAGTCCAGGAATCAATGAGCTTAACTTCTATATCAGTATCAATACCATAAAAGAGAGAGAAGGGGACAGAAATGAAACTTCTATCCTACAAGAAAGGGAAAATCAAGAGGCTCACATATTCATGACATAAGGATTTATCATTCTGTAATTTCTGTCATCAAACTTATGGAGCCATGATTAAGTGAGGCTATGGTCCCACAAATGCAGCATAAAACTACAAAAATGGCTACTAAGTACACTAGAACCTGATCTTTTATTTACCACTCACACACACCAAAAAAAAAAAACCTGGATCTTTATAGATTTCTGCTTGGGGTTGTGGAGCTTTCTGAATCTTGATGGTGAACTAATGTTGTACAGTTGTCCTGTACAATTAAGAAACCATATAACAAGATGGCAAGTAGTTAGGTAAAAGGAAAAGGAAGTGATGCCAAACTAATCCTTTTATTAAATCTCTATGTAGCTTAAAATTGTTTAAGAGGTATGTCTGAAGCTCAAGTCTACAATGAAACCAACAAGATTTGGTTACAATGTCCAAAAGTCAAGTATGAGAAAAGGCTAAAACAGGAATAGCTTTGTGTTTGGGATTTACAACCCACCACAACGGAAGCGCATCATAAAATTAAGCAAACACAAGGAAAAGAAGAAAGCAGAATCTACGTGATTATGCCTCAATACCTACTCCACAGACAAGAAAGAATTCCACTATATTGATTTGAGTACAATGAAAAAAATATAACTCCTCAAGCCTTTGCCCGCTCGTATTTTTCCCCCTCTCTAACTCTCTGAATATCTTTTTCTCTCTTGCTTCCTTTCTTATTTTTCTCGCTCCCTAATTCTGTGTATGGCAATGCACCTGCACTAACTGTTTTTATACAAAAATGGGGAGATCGGGTTAAAAGAACCCTATCTGATTTGGCCTCTTTGCCCGTTTGAAGTGAACTAGGAACAACTCCGTTTGTTCACTCCTTCAACAAAAAGGAGACAAAAGTCCTAGTGAACCTTCAATTCCCAAGTTCTCACCCACAATGAACTTCATCAGATTGATTAGATTAATCCAAACCATGATATCACCAAAATCATGGCAGCACCCAAACACCAAACACGGTAGGTGTTCATGCCAGCTCCAAATCACCAGTTTGGACAATCCAAAAGACAAATTCCAATATCACGTGGAAATTAGCAATAGTAACCCAGAGGCTATTATTCCATATGGGTGTAGCACAACAATTTGCTTCAGTTCCGAAATGCTTTGCACATTTTCTGCAGACTCAGGTTCCGAATAAATTGGTTGTGGGGAAGAACAAGTAACTGCTAATGCATCATTTCATAAGTATGTTTGTTTATTAGCACATCATTGTATAATGTGTTAAGACAGGTTGTTCCCTAGTAATTAGAGGGAGGGAAATCCACTTACCTCTGAGATACAAGAGTCCAAATTGTTGTTCCCTTGCAAGGGATTGCATACAGAATCATGCTCCTGGCAGACTGAAAGAAGATCAAAAGAAAAAAGAAAATGAAATTAGCATAAAACTTTCATAATGACCCAATTGACGACCCTTTCCGAAGAGGGATCAGAAGAATAGCGTTTGGGTATTTGTTAAATACATTCATGACTTAACCTACTTCTAGTAACCACAACTAACTTTATGCAGTGCCAAAATAAGTAGCTCAAGGATACATCAAAGTTAAGTTCTCTCAATGCACCATAGGTTGGTTAGCCCATTTATGTCTCCTGCCCGACCCTTTGGAGATGAAAGGTTTCTAGCCCTTCTAGAGGGCTGGATTAGGAAGGAACGCACACCCCTACTTATGAACTGGGTTATATGGAAAATCTACCAAGCAAAAAACGTATCACAGTGCCTAAGTAGGAAATGGTGGAATTTAAATTCCATCTCTAACGGTTTTTATGTAAAACTGCCTGGAATGCCAAGAGAGACAGAAAATAGGTACCAAGAGGTCCTGTTGTTCGATTCGAATCTAATGACCCAAAGAGGTTTTTGTGATTTGGGTTTGTTGTCTTGCGAGTTTAGCGACCAATGAATAATTAAGGGTTCAGGGCATGGGTGTAGATCCTTTCTGCTATTATGCTATCTCCAAACTCCAGGATGAATGTCATAAGATTGAGGACCTTTTCTGCAAGTGTTGCTACCTTGCAGAGGTATGGTCTAGCATTTTGGATGGAATGCAGCTCTACATAATCCTTGGCAATTGGAATGCTCAGTTGGATTGGGCTATTCAGAATGTGAAAGTGAAAGAGTTTTACAGGTACTTTGCTGGCTCTTGCAGCATCAATTTATCATCTGTGGATAGAGAGCAACGCAAGAAATTTTCAGAATAAAGCTAGTAGTACTAAGGTGTTGAGGAATATTCAGAACGATGTTTAGAGACACAGCTTGCTCTTAGGATGCTGTAGATAAGACATATGGCAACTGGATTCGTTGTCTTGATTGGAATATATCCATTAAGATACTTAAACACTCACAGAAATTACAAATAACAGCATGTCGATTGTATAGAGGTGTCTCTCTTTTTTTCTTTTTTGTTAATAGTGCTTTCTGTTTTGGCCTAGTATGGCTTGTATCCAGCAGTATGCCCTCTATTTTCTTTGGGTCTGTGGGTTGTTTGGTCAACCAGATTCTAGCTTACCTAAAAAGAGGAGGGAAAGGGGGGGAAAACATGTTAGACACCCTAACACTTTAAAGGATAATCCATGTCAAACTAAGACTCCTGCTGAAACAAATCGAGCTTTCAGAATTATGGGGATGCCAAGCTGGACTCCTTTGCATAAAATAGCTCACAGGGACTGACTTCAATTTTAGAGTTTTGTGCTTTGGGCCTTGACGTAGCAGGATGGAGCAAAAGGAGCCAATACCAATCAATTCAGAGACGAGGGTTAGTTTTGTTTGGTTTGGCTTGGATTCTGCCTTTTATATCATCTAAGGCACCAATAGATAGACGCATTTTAAACAGATTACAGTATTGCCTTCCATTGTTAGTAATCAAAAAGTCCGTTCTGGAGTTCACAGTTACTGTCCTTGGCAGACAACCAGAGACGGATCAAAGTAAACAAACTAAAACGAATATCTACAACTGCCAAGCTGGCTGGCCCACTGGCTAGTATGTCTCAACATATTTAGGTTCCTCCACAAATGCTAAGTAATGTACTTAAAGATTCCAAAGCAAACATGGGCCATAGAGTTTAATAAATAGCATGTTAGGCAAATAATGTTTGTTTACTCTATTTTTATTACACAATGACAAAGCTCAACAGTGGAAAATGACTAGAGTAAACCTGCATTTTCAGTAGTGCAGCCCTCACAAGCATTACACAGATAATTCTCTCCGATGTTTTGATCCACATCTTCAATCCTGAGATCATATACAAGTGACAAGTCACCCCACAATAATTGGAGAAATACCTTCAGGAAAGAAGGAAGAAGAATTCATTGTAGTATCACAACATCTGGGATCTAAAAAACAATTACGAATAAGAAGCATAGAAGAATTGTATTCCCTAATCCCTATAATTTCCTGGACTTGATTAACAAAGTTATTCTGCCAATGCAATAACTAAATAACTATCTCGAGGGAAAAGCATGAAATGAAGTATCAGTCATGCATTCAGACAGCAAATGTCTGGTTACCATATCTACAATCAATTCTGTTATGTGTGAAATCATTTGTTTCATTGTCTTGATGATCTAATTCGGTCTCATTCTCAGACAAACATTTTGTATTTACGCACACGCGTACGTATAGGAGCGTCAGGCCCTACACATATGAATTGTATGCTGCAAGGGTCCTCTCATAGCAGATGGTGACGTCATATTGGTGAGCTTTTTGTTTTATTTTTCTCTTTCTCTGCACTGTAGTGTTATCATACAACCATAGGAATATGGCCTCGACCTCTTGAACTTTAGGTTAGAATATACATGCTACTTTCAACGTCAGTCTTCAACTTGAATTAGAGAAGAGGACAAAAAATACATCATCCAACCTGTCATTTTCCTTTGCTTTAACAGCAGTGCATTCTTCTTGGCGTCCTACTACCAAGGAGAATGTTCGTCTATCCTGGCATAGGGATCAATGATATGATGAGAGTCGAGCATCGTTTACAAAGAAAAACTGCTGCAAGCTATCATAAAGAGGTAGTTGTGCATTGCTAGGTACTCCTTTGTGACAGGCATCAGTGAAACCCCAAATGACAGGCTGCTAGATGCATTAACAAGTGCACAAAAAATATATTCGAGGGGTCGAACCAAGGATAACACAATTTTGAATGACCAAGTTATAGGTTTTAACTGTGGCTTTCAAATGGGTGACAGAAAAACCTTTGGTGCCACAGGCGACATGATTATGTACAAAAATGGTTATGGTGCCAGATTAACACAATTCGATACAGCATCTTGGGTTAACTATAGCATTAAAGATTCTCATCTACCCTTTACATGGCCCGCCAAGAGTATGCAAATGGCAGATGTTCCACGATCCACCTCATGTAGATCATATGTCAATCATCAATCTTGTGACCACATTATTTTTTGAAGTTAACTGAAATTCAAATGACTTGAATTTTATTACCCTAGTAAACTTCCCAACAACACCCCCCCCCCCCCTTCTCTGCTTCGTACCTCATCATTCATATGCGTGACAGCTTTCTGAATTTTCTGTAAGACGATTCCCAGACTCCGCAATTCCAACTGCAATGCCTGACCATTGTATTGTTACCAGGGAAGTTAGGAATCAAGATGACTCTCTGCAATAAATCGGCTATAGATTTTCTCTATATGACCTTTTTGTTCATTTTGCAAAAGAAAAAACAGAATCTCAAACCATACCTTTTTTTCCAACAGCAAATTCTGTATGACCTCGTCCTTTGTTGATAGTGTATTCTGAAGGTGTGGCTAGTTAAGATATATCACTCCCAATCAATATTTTTAGCAGGAGGTTGAATTCAATAACCAGTGAATGGTAAATTTAGATGTATGTCAATGTTAGTATGGATATCTCTTCTATCTGTGGTTGGCAGTTGTTACTAATTTTGGTTTCTTCCAGCTGTGCTTCCAGCTGCAAAATTGTTTTCTCCTTTCTTCTGAGCTCATTTTCACCATTTCTCAGTTTACTTTGCAGGTCAGAGATTTTGTCTGCACGAAACAGATTGCAACTCCAGCCTTACTGAACCGAAAACAATGAGCACATGCAGTAAAAATAATGCTTGAACAATTAGCTTAGCAGTACAGATGACAGATACTACAATTCTGAAGTTCAAATCACCAAAGCTGCTAGATAATTACAGATTCATAAACTCCTATTATTTTGGTTTTACTTGAATTCAGTGTTCTGGAACTCAACGTCATTTGACTTGAAAGATGATTCAGAAGCACCATAGAAAACTCCACAGAATTTGCCGTTAAATAATTAACATAAATAGCTAGGAGCATGATCATGAGTTTCAATACAATCAAAGCCATAGGCTAATTAAGTTGAAAAAATGAGAATAAGGAATTACCAACAAATACTCTCTCATATTCTGAAAGCTCATCCATTTTGCCCTTTAAGCTGGCCACTGAACATAAAAGGAATGTTAATGAATAGCATGCTTCCTTTATTACTGCAGATATACGCATGAGGTATATAGCATACACGTGGAAGTATTAAGTTGAGAAATCTACATACCTATTCCCTCTTTTTCACTCACAAGATGTTGCACATTATCCAAAACTTGTTTGACGGAGAAAGTCTCCTTTTCTATTGTATCAAATAGTAATAAATGAGCATCTATCTTCTCCGATACAATAGCCAGCTTTCTATCTCTGTCTTGAATAGATCGCCTCATCTCACAAGTAGAGTCCTGCAATCATTACGCGGATGCGTTTTTTATTGTTTAGTAGTGTCATTGTATTGCATGTTGGTCGTATAAAACACTTAATGTCATAAAGCCACAGTCCTAGCCTCCTGGGATAATTACTGCAGGATCATCGACACCACATGGTTTTTTTTATTCAAACACTAATGCAGATTTGTGTTAGAAAGACATGTGGGATGATATTTAAAACCATTAACCAAATCAGAAAGTAAACAAACGACAGAAACGCAGAACCACAACTTGGTTTCTAACACAAAACCAACATACAGTTGACTAGCTAATAAATTGTAGATTCAGACACAGAAGTCTGCAAACTTTAAGCAACCAAACTCCCTAGACCATAAACATGAACACAATTCTCTCGAATGGAAGTCGTATTCCCAATTGAGCAAATGCTCATCGTTTAACCCTATTCAGTTTCTCAAGCAAAGTTACAACCAATTAACATCACTTTCTCACGTACAGAAGAAATTAGATTTCTGCAAACCACAGACTGGGCTATATGACTATTAGAATCAAAATCACAAGGATGTACAGGTTGTTGTGTATACGACTACACATTAAACCACTTCAGTTCAAGTTTGTACTTAGACATAGGTCCTTAACTTTTCTCTAGAAGTTTTCATCAGTAAAAAAGACATAGGTGTGCACTTAATTGCAAATCTGACATGAAAGATTGTCAGCATTTGCAATTGATGAAAACACAGTTAAAACCAGTTTATCAGATACAAACCTTGTAAACTTTTACAAAAGATTCCCTTGCCTGCAGTAGGCTTGTTATTGTTCCCTTCAACTCTTTTTGCTTGTTTTCAAGCATAGCATTGTCGTTCTGAAGGTAACTCACCTGCAATGATGTATTTGAACAAAGAGCAAGAATTACCTAATTGGAGAGGTTTCTTTGCAGTCCTAGAGTGGGCGCTCCAGTCGAAATCCGTAGGGCCCGCCATTGGGGTGCCAGGCCTCCACCGACATTTTTGTCTTATGAATTTACTTTCGTAAGTACGTTTGATGTCATGCTATTCTCTACTTTTAATGATGTATTACAACAATTTCCTACACTAGCAAATGAGATGTCTAGTGCAAAAAATAGTCACCACTTACTATTTGAAAGTATCTAATGAGTAATGTCCAAAATTCAGAAATGTCTAAACTATGTAATATATGCATTATACTTTATCAAAAGATGCATGCACGAGCGAGCGATTCTCTTAGACCTGATCCGCTAAGACAATTCAAGCAATTGGTTTGTTTTGACAATTTATGTAAGCAACTTTTTAAAATATGTTAGGTTTTATAAAATCTTAGCACAAATTTTTTTTATTCCTAGCATTGCTTATTATGATTCCTTCTGTATGGAGTGTGGTAAAGAGGTGCCCCCACTAATAATGATTCCTTGCTCCGCCATTGGGGCCCACCACAGTTCGTTCCGATGATTCGCTCCATTCATCTTTTACGTCGCATTGTGGATTAGCCTCTACAAAGTTCTACTTGAGACTATAAAGGTAGCCAATCAAAGTTTTTTTGTAGCATAGTCTCCAAATCATGCCTCTTGACCAATTTTTTGGCAGCAATTATGCCAAAATTATGTAGCTACGAATTGAGTGATTCAATTTGATCTGAATCTTTTGTTGATGGTCTATGCACTTATATAAAAAAGTGGAACCCGTGGTCGGCCCTACACCCCTCGACAGGACGTCCTGCTTACTCACTTGAAGCTCTCGCTTGATCAAGTATTCAGAAAAGTGTGGGCTCAAAAACTCACTTGATCTCCAACAAGACTTCTCCGAACACATAATTTGCAAAAAAAACAATCACAATGTAGACAAGACACAACTCAATTTCACTACGACTAGATTACAAACCTTCCTTTCGAGTTTTTGCCGAAGTTCTTCGGATAAAGCCAATTCAGCTTGCAATTCCGTTAGCTTTCTTCCAAATTCTTCCTCTGTTTGCTTTTGTTTCTAGATTCAGTCATCGACGGACGGACTTCTTAAAATTTTAATAAAACCTAATATTGAATAACTACGCATGCATTTACGTACAATGCAGGAATGCATTGCAAATGAAAGGAACTGAATTACTGAAATTAACCTGGTTTGAAAGCGTGAGTTGTTCGGTGGCAGATTGTTCTCTTTCCTGAAATGCACATGGATAACGATGAGAGAGAGAGAGAGAGAGAGAGAGAGAGAGAGAGAGAGAGAGAGAGAAGATGGCAAAGGAGAGACTCACTCTGAGTTGACGAACTTCGGTGACTAGGGTTTGAAGATGGAGCTTGAATTTAGACAACTTGAGCAGCTCCATTTTTCCTTCGGTAACAGTTCGGCCTATGAATTTTGCTGCTGGCGTCTTGGGATGGACGGACGGACGGATAGTACTATCTCCATCCATCTCCAATTCCTAAACACCTTTTCTATTTTCATTGCCGCCCCGATTCCCAACTGAGACTTTATTTTCATTCTATATTCCCATTCTAAATGGGGAATGACATTTGGGGATCTAAACATTTAAAAAATAATAATAATAATTACTGTATGAAATTTCAATTACATGCCCAAACAGAGATTCCCAAGTCCAAATGGGGAATTCAGAGATCCAAATATTTTTTTGTTTAAATTACTCTATAGAATCTCAGTTACATGTCCAAACAGAGATGAGAAATAGAATCTCAATTACACGTCCAACAAAGCAAAATACCCAAAACAGATAATCATGAAATCCTAAGCAGCAAGTAAGCAAGGTAAGTATCTAGAATAGCAGCAAAAGCAATCAAAGAGTTGAGCCTAACCATAGTTGTCAAATCGTGAATCGAATCGAGAATCGAAATGGTCCGGTTATGAATTGTGAATCGCTCCGATTCGGTCATTTTTTTAAAAATACATAAAAAATGTAGATTTCAAGTTGGAATCAATAAAAGTAATGTTTAAGAAGATAAATAGATGATCAAGTGGTCTAAATAGGCAAGGCACTTGCATTTATAGCAAGGGATGTGATCGTAGTCTACCCAGCAGGTGAAAAACCATAACTTTTTTCCATTACAATCTTTTGAAAGAGATTCGACCCTTTATATGCCAGAAAAATTAAAGAAATCCCTGCAATTTATCAATTATTTTATTTTAGCCCACATGCAAGACATGAGTTTAAAATTAAATTGAATCGTACGATTCATACGATTCGATTCACAATTCACCGATTCGATTCACGATTCACCGATTCAGTGTACGATTCTACTGCACCTGCGATTCGTCGAATTGTGAATCGCACGATTTTGATAACTATGAGCCTAATCCAATGTGTAAACAAGACACAACCCAATGAAAAAAATTAGCACTACCAATAGGATAAAAGACACCCTTTCAGTAGCCAAAAATAGTCAATAGATTACAAGTTGAAAGTCCAAAACCTATTCAAGTTGAGACCCATGTGTGTTTTGGGAAAATATAGTGAGACCCCAAAGTTTTCATAACGCATGAATAGACCCCTAAATTTCGAGGACGGGGCGGGAATGGGATGGATCGGGAATGGATTCGGGGGCGGGATATGCTTGTCTCCACCTTCTACCCGATCCCCGAAATTTTTCAAAAAGAATCTCCATATCCTATCCAATCTCCAAACAAATCTCCAAATTACCAACCCGTTCGGAGTGGGGATTAGATCGGACTCAGACGGGTCGGACAAAATGGCCAGCCCTACTAGCATCCCCTATGTTTGAGAGTTTTTTCAGTGTTGAACGGGTTTTACGTGGTACCGTAATGCCCCTCACAACCATCCATCTAGGAAATCAATGGTTCGAATTTTAAATACACTATTTTCTGTGGCGGTACGGGGCGCACATCCTGGCTGCCCAAAAATATTTTGGACGGTTCAAATTTTAAATAAACTCTTCCAAAAAAAAATTGGATGGCAGGGATGCGTGTTACCCGGTCGGCACCGAAAATTTTCTCCATTTGTTAATTGTGTTTGGGAAGCAGATGCACTCGACCGTTATGTTGAGCCTCTTTGCGGATCTTTTTTCCTTATTTTATAATTTATCGTATATTAAAGGGTCTTGTTATTGTGTTCCCGCACACGGGCCCAAAAAATACGCATTGCACCTTTTACACTTTTCAATAGATTTACATCTATTTTTATATGTTTTCACACTTTCAACATACTTTTTCAATCTTAACATAAGCCCGCTAGACATATACTAGCATTTTCCAAATTTAGCAGATATATCACTATAAGTTTTTAAACAAATTACATAATTATGTGTCACTGTTACATACTATTACTCCAATTGATGGTGACATAAATAACATTCGAGCTATGGAAAATAAGTACTTTAATTATATTTTTTGTTTTTGTTCTTTTTCAAAATTTGTAACTTTTTATTGTAATTACAAAAATCTGGTATTTGATATGCTTTTGTGACTTTTCTGATCCTGGACAATTTTTTTCTTCTTTTTTTCTTTACTGTTGTAAGTACAAAATATTGGTTTACAATCAAGGATGGAGACGACAGAGTCAAAATTTAATTATTGGGATGAAGAAGAAGATGAGTATATATGAAATATTCACAAACGTTTAGATTACAAGAAAAAGATACTTGCGAATTTAAAACCAACGTGGCATTCGCGGAATAGAAGGATAGAGATGAATGACCGAATGACAGATCTGTAGGCGTACTAGTGCAGGAGAAGACGAACAACTTGTCTCTCCCAAGATTCGAACCAACATCAACGTTGGCGCGAATTTGGCAGCTGGTTTGGGGCTTTTGGAAAAAGTGAAGGTGGGGTTTTTCAACTTTCATAAATTTTAAAAATAGTGGAAGTGATTATAGAATCTGTCAGTGAAATTAGGGCACCAAACAAACTTCATTCCAGCAGGGCTATCGATTTTGGGGTGAACCTCCCGTCAACCTTTTGAACTGCATAGGGGCTCCACCTAAACCCTTTCGCCTAAGCGCTCTTGCATAGTCGACGGGCTAGGACGAATCTCGCATGGGCTTTCGTCTAGGAGCGTAGGGGCTCTGCCTAAGCCTTTTCGCCTAGCGCTCCACTTGGACGCTCTTGCCTAGCCAATGGGCTAGGACGAATCTCGCCTAGGCGTGTAGGGGCTCCGTCTGAGCCCTTTCACCTAGCGCTCCACCTGAGCGTTCTTGCCTAGCCGACGAGCTAAGACGAATCTCGTCTGGGGCCTTCACCTCGGCACGTAGGGGCTCCGCCTGAGCCCTTTCGCCTAGCGCTCTTGCCTAGCCAACGGGCTAGGACGGACCTCGCCTGGGACCTTCGCCTAAGGCCATCACCTGAGGACTCCACCTAGCATGCGCATGTAGCAACATCATTAGCCCTTAACCGACTGGGGTTTCGGCAAGGAAGGCACTCCGACGTTCAAGTCAGAGGAGGAAGAAGATGAAAGAAATAAAAGCTTCAGAGTTTATAGAGAGAGAAAGTGAGAGAGGGGGGTTAAGCATTGTGTAAACCAATACCTCTTCATGTTAGGGGAGTCTGCCCTTTATAGGCAAAGGGGTGCTTGGGCCCCATGTTCCATGTGCCTCACGCGTCATCGGTTCCCACGGCAAATCACGTGGTCCAGACAGGGCGCTACCTGCACCCTGTCGCTTCGGATGACATCACTTCTATCACCTGTCACGACTTTTGCAGCACGCCACCTGACATGCCGCCTGACACACGCCACCTTACGTCACACCTGATATGTCAGGCACGCGTGATAGTGACCCATCTGAACCCACCGGTTCGGCAGAGTTAGCTCGGCTCGGCAACAGGTGATCCGTTCAGGCAGATGTGCTCGATTCGGCGAAATGCCCGACTCGGCGCTTGGTTCGGCCAAGAGTTTGGCGACGTGCCCGGCTCTGCCTGGCTGACGAATCCGCCTAGGGCCTAACGGATGAGTCCCTCTGACCGATGAGTCCGCTTAGCGCCTGAGGCTAGTATGAACGTTGGTTTGTTAGGCCCTTTGAGGAAAACATAATTTGGGCCGCTATAATTCCTTAATTTTTGAAAATTCCCAAAAAAAAGAAAAAAATGAAAGTGAAATGGTTACGAAACAAGTCCTAAGTGTTTATCTTCTACAGTGTATATTCTAGTATTATTCTTACTTGGATGTAGTCAACATTGGCGTATGACCTAGGCTAGCACAACGCGCGCGCGCACACACACACATTAATAAATTACGTGAACACATTGTATTTGAAATAGATTAGAGATACGATAAATTTCCTCATGCAAATATATATATAAAAAATAGTTTCTAGTTTGGAGAAAGCCACTTCAACCCATTAAAAAAACTTTCAAAGTGTTTAAAAACCTAACGTTGGAAAAAAAGTAATGTTATATTTTAGAGGCATAATGTATAATTTTATAAACTTGCAAGGAAACTTTTGTAATTAGAGAAAACAACCAAATGGAAAAAACAAATAACTTGAGGACGAAATTGGAACATTTGAAATAGAATGACCAAATTCAAACCTACATAAAACTTTAAGAATGAAATTGATACATTTAAAAATATAAGGACCAAATTGAAATATTCATATTTATAGAGACTAAAAAACGAGATAAGCCTTTCAAGATTTATTTGAACATTTACCAAAAAAATATATTGAACACTTAGCCCTGCATTCCGAAAAACACATCAATCCAGATAATCCAAAATTGAATACTGAATACAAAAGCCCAAAACAATGTAACAAAAGTTTAAGAAAAAAAATTAGGAAGAAAAAAAATATTCTACTCGTTCGATATCGTGTTTGATTTCTCTCTGAACGACAGTCATTCAGTCAACTATGTATCTCAAAAAAAAAAAAAAGAGGGAGCATATGTCCAAAAAGAACCGAGCGGACATATTCGCCATAGTTTCCTCCAAAAGAATGTTACTGGATTTATGAGCCCATTTAAACTTGCTCGGCTCAAAATATAAAAACTTGTCAAGAACAAATGTAAAATCTTATGTATATTTTTAAATTGCACTATTCACGCTAATGTATGGATTTTCATGCATATCTTAGAGCATCCTTATCAGGCGACTCAAAAAAAATACCAAATTTAACCTCAAAAACACATTTTATAAATTAGCAAGTCACTTTTTCAAAAACTCATAAAATCAGACTCTCTACTCCTACTCCAAATTTAAACTATTCCTTCTTTCTACTCCTACTCTCCAAAAGTAATTTCTTTAAAAAGTGAATAGTGCATGAATAGTATATGAACAGTGCCTTGGTGCGTGAACAGTGCCGCACCAAAATTGGTGCGGCACTGTTCAAAGTTAAAAGTTTAATAAATTTGATCAACCATTTGGTGAGCCTGATTTTGACCTCATTTTGGGGATTTTGCGCTCTACTTTTAATCAAAAGCTTGTTTAGGTAGCCACATATTGATGCTCTTAATTGTTAAAATAACTAGTAGAATTAAAATAATTACTGAATACTACTTTGTTAAAAATTCTTCGAGCTATCACTGCTATAGGCTATAGCCTAAAGTAGCATCCTTCGTACATAAAATTATGAAATTTGAAAAGCTTGCGGAATGTATCACATATTGGCGTTACAATTAAATTTACTATTTATCTTCCAAGTTCGTCTGATAATGCTAGAACCAACATGCATACAAAGGCTTATTATTTGATACGGCTGTTCAATGACATTTTATATGCACTTTTCCAAAATCTGATCTTATAATCAATTTTTTTGTATCCTCCATTTAAAATGAATGTGTTATTTGCCTTCGTGTGCAATACGATGCACACGTTAGGTTATAGTAAGTCATATTATCAAAGAATTTCTTGCTCTTTCACCCCCCAAAAAATGTATATTAATATTGTTGTTTTTAAATTGCAAGTGTATTATTTTGTTTTTAAAAAAAAACAAGATAAAACGTCAAAGATCAAAGGAGAGCAGGCACCTGACAATTTCAAGTAAGGGCATCTCCAGTAAAAGCAATAAGGTGAGATTAGTATAAGAAAATAGTCGGTTAGCATTTTTGTGGGCTTAATTTGGTTTCAATGGTGTTGTTTAGGTGTAGTTTGTGTCATAAAAGTTAGTGACAGACGTAGTCCGGTGAACAACTATATTCGTACGGCTAATGGAGGTTTAAGCGGGGCCCACTGCTCTTTAACGTTAAACAACTCTAAATTTCTAACTGCAACCATTGAGTTTTTAAATAAGCCCTCTCTCCTTTACCTCTGTTTCGTCCTTTCCTATTTTAAGTGGGGCCCGTTGGGAAAGCTCTTTTACGGAGCAGTGACTTTTTTTTTTGGGGAGCTGTCGGAGGCTTTGGGTCTCACTGGACGATAAATTTAACAAAATGCTAACTACAACACTGGAGCATAAATGCAAAAGTTACCTAGCAACACCATAACTTCACATATGTAGACCCCATTTTTTGTACTTTTGTGTCATAACGACTGGAGATGCCTAATTTGGTACATGACATGTTAGGCTCTGATGCTTTATTGATGTCACGGCAGAAATAGTCGCAAATTGTGAATTTTGCACGTGTTAGTATGGACCCGATTATCGGTACCGAAGAAAAGGATACCGAAAAAGTACTAATGGTATGCGGGACTCATTTTTGGATTGAACCCGTATAATCTGAACAATTCAATACGTTTAAAATAATTTTCCAAATTACCTTGTAAAAAATCAGCTCAATTAGATAAGTATAAATGTTTGATCCAAACTTCAAGTTTTCATTCAGAATTCAGGATCATAATTTCTGAATAAGAAATTAGGATATTGGATCACTCACTTACACACATCCAATTGAGCTGAATTTTAGCAAATACACTTGCAAAATTATTTTAAAATTAATGAATGATTCGGATTGTTGATCACGTGAAACCCAAAAATGAGTCTTACAAACCGTTAGTAACTTTTCGGTACCCATTTCTTCCGTATCCTTAGCATTTTCGTGTTGGTATTAAACAACTTTTTAGGGTATTTGTCATCAATCAAAGTGAAGACTTCACAACCCTAGTCCGATTGATTGATGAGTAAGCTTCTCATACATTGAGCAAAATTTGATTATTAGGTCAGGACGTAAGAAAGTAAATTATTGTTAACCCCGTCACCTTGGTGTATATTTCCTGCCTTTGACCTGACTAATGAGGAAATTAGTCAATGTGCATTTGAACTAGTCCAAACACCCGTGATCGTCAGGAAAAAAAAAGAAGTGTGAAAGGCCTTCACAATATTTTCCACATGCCAAAATAAACACAACAAAGAATCGACTCATAAAAAAATCCCAACACATCAAATCGGATCAAAATTACACACAACCCACAATTTCAATCACTTATTTTGGATGTTATTCCATAAATAGGATGCCAAGTAGTAGACTTTATGCTGATAGCATCATATGTCGAGTTAGATTTGATATGCAACAGGCAAGTTTCCAATGACTCGTATGCGAAAGCAGCAGCTCCCACCTCCCCCGGGACCATTACTTTACACCAAGGAGGACTTGCATTTGTCACTCGTACCAAACTATGTTAGGTCAATGATCACTCGCACCAAACTATCGGACTTAGAACTTTAGGTGTTCGGGTTTTGGCCCTCTAGCTGTTTTTTGGGTAGAGTTGAAGATTAATCATTTGTCTCGACTAGAATAATCAAATAAGTGAGAAAATACGAATAAGATGACCCTAATGATGCTAAAATAGTAGCGAATTGTATGTTTTTAATATTTTTCGTCTTTTTAATGAATTTTAGATGCTTTTATTCGCATTTTTTTTTTACTTTTCAAATTCCTTTCATCATAACCAAATGATTCATTCAAAAAATTTAGCGCCTATCTGACAAAAAATATAAAAAGATTGTGACAATAATATCAAACATTCTTGTTCATGAAACACAATTACAATTAGTAGGTTTCCAAGTCGCTTCAAAACCCCCTCTTTTGTTGTCATTCGTCATTTTTAATTTATTACATGGGGGAGGGGGAATGAGACTCGATCCCGGAATGCAGTGTGGGGCATCCAAGAGCTTTACCGCATGAGCTACCCACCACTTGCACTTCAAAACCCTATTTGGATAATGTTTTTTTTCTTTTGGAGCTCTTGATCGGTTTCAACTTGGTAAATGATAATGCCAAAATTTATTATATAGTGCCAAAATTTCTTCTTTTTTTTCTTTCGATCAGCCATTAGTGCCAAAATTTCAATAAACAATAAAAACAATTTTGGCATTGTTACCACCTTTCAACTGTTGTATTAGTGTTTCACAGTACCATCGACATTTTTTGAAACTTTAGTACGGGTTTATGAGTTTAATAAAAAAAAGGTTAAAGCGAAAAGCAAAAGGTCAATTAGGAAGACTTATCCAAAACTGTGCACGGGTTGCTGCTGTGCACCCCATGCACAGCACCTGCTGTGCACTATCCGGACCGTTCGTTGCTCGGATGGACAGCCCAGATTTCACCTCGACACCTTTGCATCCGAACCGTTCGTTGCCATACGTGCAAGATAAAATATGGGTTATCCATCCGAGCAACGAACGACCCTAATGGTGCACAGCACCTGCTGTGCATGGGGCTGCACAGCAGCAACCCCAAATCCATCCAAAACAGAGTATAGTAGGTTTACATTTCGTGAAAGTGATACATCCAATAATCATAGGGATTAAGATATGATTATCCATAAATGTTTCTAATCATAGGTGGACCTCAGTTTGATGATGACCAACTAATTAAATGAGGGCTAGTCATTAGGAGTATGATTAAGACTTTTAAGATCCATATAAAGATAACCGTTGTATCTTTTCAATAACCGAGAATGAAAAATTCTGCAGATATGTTTTAATGATGAAAACGAAAAATTGTGGCTTGGAGTCATCCTCACCAGGGGAGGCAAAAATTGGACCAAATTTAACCTCAAAAACACATTTTATAAATTAGCAAGTCACTTTTTAAAAAACTCACAAAATCAGACACTCTATTCTAACTTCACAATATTAAACTACTCTTTCTTTATACTCCTACTCCAAAAAAAAAAACACTACTCAATGAAGTCAGGAGAGAGAGAAATTATTAAACTATTCCTAACCTGTGAACAGTACCACGCCTGATTTGTCGGATTACTGTAGCAAAGTTTCAAATTTTGCAAATTTATAAAAAATTTGTTGAGTGTGATTTTGGTGTGTTTTTTCCTCTTACACCCAACAAAATACCATCAGGGGAATTTGCCTCCCCTGATGAGGATGCTCTTATAGGAGTGTAAATTTGACCTAGCCTGACCCATAGATCATATGGCTCAGGCCGAGTAATCTTTTGTCAACAAATTTAGGCTGCTTATATAAAAGCGTTTATGCATTTTTGTCCCAAAGATTGTGACTTTTAATTATTACTTTTTTGTGAAGCTTTTGGCTAAAGTTTTGAAGATTAATTATTTGTCTCGATTAGAGGATTCGAAGAAGTGAAAAATCTAAAATGGACAACCCAGATTTGGCAAAAGCTGAACTAAAAAAATTCAAATTTGGCTAAATTTCTTAAGGGTCTTGCTAACGAGTACACCATTGCATCCGTTAAGAGTATATTAAGTACACTTATTGGGTCTCACTTGTACTTTAAAGTACATTTGTACGTTAAAATACACTTTAAAGTACAAATGGGACCCCCAAGTGTACTTTTTTGTACCCAGCATTTCCCACACTACTAAAACAATTGGTAAAGATCACACTACGAAAATTTGAAAGATTACGGTTTTGATGAAACCGTGATAGCGAAATGCAAGGTGAGTTTTTTATGTCACTTTGCTAATAAACCGTAGTGATTAATAATAACTATCACAGGTTTAAAAGAACTGTGATTATAATTGCTTAATTTAATCACATTTTCCTACAAGTGTGATAAAATGTGTTTATTTCTACCACGCTTTGTTACAGGTGTGATAAAATATACTCCCTCCGTCCCTTTTTAAATGTGTACAATGGGAATACGTGCATTTTCAAACCCCTAAAAAATGTATTTTTCTATACAATTTTATGTCTTTCTTTACACCAAATTAAAGTGCTCAAAGAGTACTTTAATTTGGTGCAAAAAAATTTCAAAATTTTTGAGTAGAAATACATTTTTTTACGTCCTAAAAAATACACGTTTTCCAAAGCACACATTTAAAAAGGGACAGAGGGAGTAATTTATTTTCACCACGTTTGTTACAATCGTGATAAAATGTATTTATTTTAATCACGTCGTGTTACAACCGTGATAAAACGTGTTTCGCATATTTTAACCACACTTCGATTACAAGTGTGATAAAATATATTTATTTCACCACGCTTTGTTACAAAAAGTGACACACTTTGTTACAACCGTGATTAAAAAATCATTATTCTCACAGTTTTTTCAGCCTTAATAAAAACATGTTTGCATATTTTAATCATACTTCGATTACAAGTGTGATGGACTAGTAAATACTTTATTGTTTATTTTTGGTTTATTTATTTATTTATTTTGCCACCTTATGCATCACTTTTGGCAACAAAACAAATGTTTGTTGCCTTATTATGCAATGCCTTTATCGACCAAAATATGAGCTTAGTCGGGAATGTTTAGCGCCAAAAGATTATCCAGCGCAAAATGATTGGCGCCAATTAGAAATCTGGCAGAGATAGATGGCGACAAAAAATGTTAGTGTATTCGTCTACCAAATTACTAGTTGTCGCCAAAGGTTAATCTACGACAAACAAATTTACATCGTCAATTGTATAATTTCTATAAAATAGAATAAAATAAAATAATATAATACATTATAATATTATGCAATATATTTTATGTAAAATATATTACATATTTGTTGTAATATAAAAGGGAATAAATGAAAAGATAATACATATACATACTTTTTTGAAAATCTGACATAAAGACTTGGGTAGCATAGTGGTTTAGCATTAGGATAAACCTTGAGAGGTTCTAGGGTTCAATTCTTAGCAAATGCATGTTGGGATAAGATTTGAGAGGTTGTGGAGATGGTGTCACGTGACAAATGCATGTTGGGATAACAACTGAGAGGGTGTGGAGATGGTGCCACGTGGCAAACACATTAAATACCGTGATGGTATAATTAATTTTACTCACGGTTTTTTGGGCAAATCGTGGTTGTACGTACAATATTTGTAATCACGTTATTTGTCCAAACCGTGATGATAAAGTTAATTTAATCACGATCTTTTTAGCAAACCGTGATTGTATAGTATTTTTAATCACATTATTTATCCAAATCGTGATCTTAAAACTAATTTTATTACAGTTTTATCTTCAAACCGTGATACTCCGTATATAATATTGTTGATTTGACTACGGTTTGCTATGTAAACCGTAATTGTTTAATGTTTTTAAATAAGTTTTTTTTTTTTTTCAAATCGTGATCTTTTACGATCTTTAACCACGGTTTGGACACCAAACCGTGGTCGTATCTTGTTTAACATCACGCTTTATGCGTTTACATATCAGTTTGGACATACATTTAATCACAGACATAAACCGTGGTTGAATTTTGAAGACTTTTAATAACGGCTCCATCAACCACGGTTTTAAAACTGTGATTAAATTATAATTGTGATTAAATTATAAAAGATCATCTTTTAAGTTTATTATAGTGCTGCCATTTCTTAAATATGTTTCAGTCTTTGATTAATTTTTTGGTGCTTTTAATCATAATATTCTTTAGTACTTTTTATAGTCCTTTTGTTATGATAAAAGGATTAATTCAAAAAAATTGGCGCATGTCTGACAAAAACATAAAAATTAAATACTAGAAAGTAACAATAATACCAAACGTTTTTGGTTCAAACACATTCTTATAATTAGGAATAGGTTTCTTGGTATAAGCCAAAGCCCTATTTGGATAATGGTTTTTTTTTTTCTCAATTTTTAATCGGCTTTCCACTTTTGTACTATTATTGTTTGTTTCATAGTAATTAATCTTGACTTTTTCTTCACTTTTGTACGGGTTTATTAATTTCCAAAATTGAAAAGCAAAAGGTCAATTTTAGTAGGAAGACTTGTCGAAAACAGAGTATAGTAGGTTTACATTAATACATTCACTAATCACAGGGATTAAGATAATGATTATCCATAAATGTTACTAATCATAGGTGGACCTCAGCTTGATAATGACCAACTAAAATGGTGGCTAGTCATTACTATGATTAAGACTTTTAAGATCCATTTACAGCTAAGCTTGCTTTTCCTAGATATAAAAATTGACACTCCCCTCATTATATCCATTAATACTTTGCTAAAAATAGCAACACGTTACCTAATTGGCTAATTGTGATACTCTCATTTATATTTTTTTTGTCATTTGTTATTCCTAATCTATTATACGGGGAGGGGGACTCGATCCCAGGATGCAGTATGGGGCGTCCAAGAGCTCTACCGCATGAGCTAGTCACCACTTGCGTGATACTCTCATTACTGTCTCCAAAAGTTGTAGTACTTCTAATTAACTTCCAAAAGTTTTTTTTTGTAAAGGAAAATAATTTTAGCATTTTTCATAAAGAAAAGAGTAAAAATTTATCTTTTAGTGTTTTAGATTTACATATGATGGAATTTTTAAAGCACTATAGTAGGCAATTTAAAAGGAAATAATAAGAAATGGAGTTTTAAGAAAATATTTTTGTGATTAATCATAAGTTGGACTAATTATCTTGATTCCGAACATCAATGATCAACATATGCTGAAAAAAAAGTAAAAAACAAATGTAGCCCAAGAATTAGCCCTAACAGAAAAAATATCGACGACTAGTGTCTACACGTCTTTGCAACATAAAATTATTGAGTTTTATTGGGACATTGTCACGTGGTGCCGAACATCAGGGACGGTGCTCGAGGAGCTCTCAATAATTTTTTCTCCACCATGGGAATAGTTATTTAGGCTAGGTTAGGAAAGTTTTTTCTTGAAAGTTGCCTAGTCGCGGATTGCGTGACCTTCTTTAATCGGGCAAATAAAATGAAAAATGCTAACCTCAACGACGGAGGATAATTCGTAGAAAGAGCATCGATATTCGAGAAAAGTAAATTAATATATGTAAAATTTGTATTAATATCTGAACTTATTGTCATTATATTATCATTCACTTAATGTGTAATGTGCAGAGGTTAGCAAAACCCTATATCCGTCCCAATTTGTTTGTCAATTATTTCATTTTCTGCTACATCTTAAATTGCTTATATTTTTCAATCTATAATAATTTTCACCGTTTTAAAAATTTTGTATGATAGAATTAATCGTATACTATCAAACAAGATCCATATTGCATATATTTAGAAATCAATATTAAAATATATAAACAATCGAAAACTGACACGATTATCAAAAATTGACAAACAAAATGGGACGGAGGGAGTAATAACAAAAGGGTCTTGCTAATGTGTGCCTAATAGGCACACGTTAAGCACACAAACAAACAAAAACAACACACACTCCAATACATCTTTTATACTTTTCAATATACTTTTTCAACCTTAACGTGTGCCTATTGGGCACACGTTAGTATTTTCCATAACAAGGGTAAACAAAATGGGACATGTGGCCTTGTTTGTTAGTAGTTTTTCCATTGCTCGCTAGAAGATTCTGAGCTGGCGTTTCTTCAACTTAACGTATTTCAACCGTCGATCCGACATAAAATCTGTTGACCGCTCAAACAAAACGAATCCGACGGTACAGCGAGAACGTAGTTGTACTCGGGAAACGCACACAATAAAAAGACCGTTCCTTCCTTCCTTGCTTGTCATCAAGCGTTAGACCCTCCGAGAAAACCTCACTCAAAAGTCACTTCTTTTCTTCTCCCGAGGTCCAGTCCCACTCTCTCCTCCCTCCCTCTCTCTCCTCTCTCTCTCTCTACGAGTGAGTGAATGGTGGGGAAAGAGCACCAGACGACACAGTGCGCACACCAACAACCTCCACTGTCCAAGGAGATCACACAGCCTTAACTCTCGTGTTCTCTCTCTCTCTCTCTCTCTCTCTCTCTCTCTCTCTCTATATATATATATATATTGCTTTCAGTTTCTCTCCAGTAGTATTGGAATTGGAAAAATTACGCACATAGTAGTATTTGAGTATTTGGTATGATTGAATTGAAATGCGTGTGATGAGAAATTTGGATTGGGTGGGCTGGTGGTGACTGGGGAGATGGATCCGAATGAGGGTGCGTTTCAAACGGCGCGGTACAATTACGCGGAGATCTGGCCGTTTCCGGTCAACGGTGGAGGAGAGACCGGATTGGACTTGAGGAGGCTGCAGTTTGGGCAGAGCTTGGGTCTGTTTGCGGAGAATGTTGTGAGTGAGGTTTCCGGTGATGATCCGCTGGTGACGGATCAAGGGAGAGCTCGGACTAAGAAGCGGCGAGATCCGGCTCTGGCTCCGGCTACGGAGGATGAGTCCGTTAAGGCTGTGTCGACGGGCAATGGCGGCATGGTATTATTTCAGATATGATTTCTTGTTGAATTTGCATTGATTTTTCAAATTAAAACGTTCATGATTGAGTGAAATTTAGAACGTGAAAATTTTTTTACTGTAAGTTTTTTTAAAAAAAAAAAAATTGGGACTGGAAAATTTTGAAACTTGTTTCCTTTTACATTTTTACGCTTTTCTGATTCTCATCCTCATAAAAAAATTAACTAAACATAAGCAATGGAGACTATTTTTGTAACAAATTAATGTAGTCCAATCTCTCTTTTCACTATAACTTTGGACCTCTCAATTGTATGTAGGTATCTTGAATATCATATCTTAATTAGTATTTTTAAGCAAAATTTCTAAAATAGAAAAACAATAAGGATTGTGAAATATGTTCAATTTATCGAGCGGCACAATTGTCCAAAAGGTACAGCGATTTGTGACGAAGAAAGTACTTGATTTATGTATCTACGCGCCCCATGCGTATTTTATGCATCGAATGGAGTATATGTTAACTTCATAGTGTTTTTATTTTTATTTTTTATAAACGGATGTTTAGGCTCGCGCACGCCTCGATTAATGCCGGGATCCGGAGATAACAATCTGGCATAACCCAGTGCCCAGAGTTTGCTGGGGAAATATGTTAACTTCATGCTACTATAAGCTATGTTCTCAATGATTACCAAACTGAAGGAGTTCTATGTATTTGTCGAGACAATAATTATTTTATTGGATTCTTGCATCAGATTTGAAATCTGGAATATTAAATAGTAATTTTTTCGAATCCATTACGATAAAGCCTTCAAACTCACTGATACATGTGTAAGCTACCAAATCTTAATTTGGAGCGATTTTCAATAAATAATAAAGTCAAACCCTTCATTTACAGTCCACCTCCATCCAAACAAAGTCTTAGCGTCTTGGGCAATGGAGATACGGTCGGGAATCGGTCCAGATGCTTGAGATGCATATCAATGAATTCAAATTCTGATCTGAACAGTTTAGGATTGAACTTCACCTCAATAATGTACTACTGGAAGTTTACAAGTCTAACGTGATGATTTGGTTGAACTGGACAGGACGATTGTGACCTTAAACGTGTTAAGATGGGGGGATCTGGTAATGACAATCTTGATTCCAAAGCTGAAGCAGAAGCGAATGCAAGCAATCCAGCGGAACAGAATACAAAACCACCCGAGCCACCTAAGCAAGATTACATCCACGTACGAGCAAGAAGAGGCCAAGCTACTGATAGCCACAGTCTAGCAGAAAGAGTAATTTACCTTTGCACTTTTAACTCCCAAAACAATTTTGGAAATATCCGACTAGAATGGCAATAAGTGAGTCACCGTAAATTCCTTTTTTTGATCGGCAAGTCACCTACACCGTTGTTGTGGCTCTGTGTTGGGAATTAATAATGGCCATCTATAAAAGTCTAAAACTTTAGTTTTAGTTTTTTCTAATTGAAGTTTTTGGTGGACAGGCTAGAAGAGAAAAGATTAGCGAGAGAATGAAAATTCTACAAGATCTGGTGCCTGGTTGTAATAAGGTGAGTATAAAGTTCCGTTTTATCAAACCTCATCTTGCAGAATTAATTTTTGAAGGTTGGTTTGTAGTTGGAGCATTTTGATATGATGGACTTCCTGTTTTCATTTACTGTTGTTTTTAGTAGTTTTATTTAATAGGTTATTTCTAGCCATAGTAGACACACATCTTAAACTTGCCATGAGTAAAACCAACCAAGCCACGTCAAATGAGATTCTTTCCTAAAGTTACCCAACTTGAGAGGCGAAACTGAACCCAGACCAATCCCCATTGCCAGAGGGTTCTGCGGCAGCTCCAAAGATGAACTAGACGGGGTTGTTACTTCAGACTGATAGACTGTTATATGCTTTATTATGTGCTTTACCAAATGGCGTGATGGTGCTTAGCTGTATGAATCTCTTCTTCCTTCTTTGGTTCTCTTCTCTTATTTAAGTTTGTAGTCCTTGATCCTACCAAATACCAAAATTTAATGCTAATAGAATAGTAATGAATTACATGGAGAGCACTTAACTGTTAAATGAAATATTCTACGTGTGCTATTTAAAAAAAAAATCCCCTACTTGTGTTGCAACTTTCACAAGTACTCCGTGAAAATAAGATGTATCGTAAGGTAATTGATCAAAATTTGGCCAGACATGCAGGCTTTCAATCATACTGATTCTTGTCACCAGCTGAACGCTCAAATACTCTCTATCCATGTTTGCTCCGCGGTAGACGCATTGTCGCCTTACTAGAAACAAATTTCTTGTAAGCTAACCAATTGGATTGCTATATCTAGGATGTTGTGGTTATTTAACAGTAGGAAAAGCCCTTCATTGCTTTTTTGAGTTTTCCAAACTTGTGGATATACTCACGTTTTCTTCTTAGGCATGAACCTGATATGTTTTTTTGTCAATATTCTGTTTATGACGAAGTTTTATTTGGATATAGGTCATTGGTAAGGCATTGGTCCTTGATGAGATAATTAATTATATACAGTCACTACAGCGCCAGGTTGAGGTATACATGCTTCTTTTTGTAATGATACTTTGGCATTCAATTTTGATTTTATTCCCATTTCAAATTGAACTTGAGTAAGACAAGTTTGTGGTGGTTGTAGTTCTTGTCAATGAAGCTTGAAGCAGTGAACTCAAGAATGGACCCTGGCCCTGAAAGATTTCCAACAAAAGATGTGAGTCTCAAATTGAGCTTTTAACAAGAAACCTAGAATTGTTGACTTTTTTCACTTATAGTCATATTGCTCGACAGTTCCTTTCCTGTAACATCTTGCTGTTATCCTGTGCACACGCATTTGCATGTGCATGAATCACTTTGGGTGTGTATGAGTGTACCAGAGGATGAATGCATTAGGGGCTTGTGGATCCAAAGCTGAAAATACCACTATGTTAGATTGGGGTAAGATCGAATGCTCTGTCTTTAAGTAGTAGTGGCACATAAGGGTCTTGCCCCAGAGCGTAGAAGCTCCTTGAACGTCTGGTTTTCTGCTAATTAGCAGATGTAAATGGGTAGAGTCTGGGAGGCATGTGAACCTGAACTAAGAGAGGTATATTGGGTGTTTTTTGGGTTTTTATAGTGCAACATAAAACCAGTTCATGAGGCCCAAAATAGACGGTATGATGCAGATAGGTCGGCGTAATTGTCATGTCAATGAAATTATTTAAATTTCGTTAACCGACTTTGAAAATTTTCTCAATTTCTACCTGCATTGAGAACAATGTGATTACAACACCTTTGATACATTGATTCTTTGGACTATAACATCATTTGTGCTCTGTGAATTCATTCATAATGTGCACTTGTTTGATATTATTACCTACTCCAAGTAATTATATTGGATTGGCGTTGCTATTGTGACCATATTATTTTACCATGTTTGTTTATCACCTGATGTGGCACGTCCACGAAGGTCGTGTGATGGGTCCCAAAATGAATTCCACCAGTAGCTGGATGTATAACCATATCCTTTGCACTAAGTTCTTTCAATTTGGCGAAAAAAGAGTTATCTGTGACATTCATGTCAGATTTTTTTGGTGGAGATTCCTTCCCTCTCTTTCCTTTGGTTTCCCTACAAATTTCTCACGACAAGCTGATATTGCGTTTCAGTTTGGTCAACAAACATTTGACACGGCTGGAGCGGCGTTTGGATCACAAGCACCAAGGGAGTACGAAAGGAGTTCATCACCAGAATGGTTGCATATGCAGATTGGCGGTAGCTTTGAGAGAACGACGTAATTTAGAGATATACTACATCAATTGCAAATAAAGGCATTAAACAGGCCATACTTCTTCCTTCAGTGAGTGCCGACAAAACATACCCAATCAAAAAGAGGCTTCATTTCCTTTGCACATCAGGCATGGAACCGTGCTTACTACTGTTTTAGACTCCTAAAATTTATAAACGAATATCTCCATTTCTTTGGTTCTTCAGAAAATGTTTTTGACGCTTCACATTCTCTGTTCCAGTATCTGAGCAGACTGTCCTGGAAATGATGATGTTGTAGAATTGCTTGTTTAGAATGTAAACTTTACACGTTTGTATACGCCTTGTTTAAATTTGGGTGTATAAGAAGCTGAAGGTTCATGCAATAAGAAATTACGCGAAATTTTCTATGGAAATTGCATATTTCGCGTTTGGTCTGTCGTCCACAATGGGCTGAAACCAAACTGTTTACATTGTTGTTCACTCTCTGGTATATGAGAGTTTTTTTTTTAAACGCGGTAGATATGAGAAAGTAATATGTTTTGGATATTGCAGGATAGGTGAACATGTTTACGATGTGAAGATCAGATCAGATGGCCTTGTGAACTAGAATGCTGAAATACTCTAGTCTGTAATGTGCTTGGTGGTACTTTTTTTTTTTCCAGACTGTCTAGGTGTCCGGGCTAGCAGGGCTATGATGTGATACACCTTGAGGAAGAAAGATGGGCTAATTGCGGCATAGTGGACTTTGGGGCAAATATTTGCCATTACATGAGACACTTTTTCGAAATTAGTCCTCACATGAAAAGGAAAAAACTACTTGCACATACATGGTACCCAAAATTATTCGGTCCGAAGTACCCCTCTCCTGAAATTTTGCCCCTAAAATAGCCCATCACCCTTTCCACCCTTCTCTGTCAGCTAAACCCAGCGCTACACCAGTACACCTCCAGAAAACCAGAACACAATATCTACCAAACTCAACTCCATTCCGAAAATCAAAAATCAAAAATCAAAATCATTATTGAAATCATCTTTTCATCTCATATCACGCTCTTTGAACAAACCAAAATAAAAAAACAAAATCTAAATCCTTCATCTCAGATCACAAACCCCAATTAATGAAATAAAATTGGGCCGGGGCCGCATGTACGTCCAACCCGTGGCTGTAGCACCGAAAAGGATATCTGAGAAGGTGGCTGAGAGCATCAAGGGCGCAGAGGAGAAATGTTCCGAAGACCTCATGAGCGGAGAGTGCGCTGCGGCATGGGATGAGGTGGAGGAGCTGAGTGCAGCGGCTAGCCATGCCAGGGACAAGAAGAAGGAATTCGACCCACTTGAGACTTTCTGCAAGGATAACCCCGAGACCGATGAGTGCCGCACTTATGATAATTGATATTCATGATTTCTGCTCTTGTTTTCATTTGATGATAATGAATGTTTTAGACTTTGTTGGATGTATAATGATATCATCTCAGACTTGTGTTCTTGAACAAACCAAAATCAATTTTTTTTTTCCGAAAAAAGAGAGACCATTGTTCCTTAAATGAGAAAACGTTGCACATTTAATGAATTAAAATTACACCATTTGAGAATAACCATTGCTCCTTAAATAAAATATTTTATTTTGAAAAAATAATCATTGCTCCTTAAATGGAAAAAATGTTGCATCTTTGGTGAATAAACATTGCGCCATTTGAGAATAAACATTGCTCCTTAAATCAATTTTTTTTCCGAAAAAAAATACCATTGTTCCTTAAATGAGAAAACGTTGCACATTAAATGAATTAGAAATTGCACCATTTGAGGATAACCATTGCTCCTTAAATAAAACATTTTATTTTGAAAAAAATAATCATTAATTGCTCCTTAAATGGACAAATGTTGCACCTTTGGTGAATAAGCATTGCGTCATTTGAGAATAATCATTGCTCCTTAAATCATTTTTTTTTCAAAAAAAAGAGACCATTGTTCCTTAAATGAGAAAACGTTGCACATTAAATGAATTAAAATTGCACCATTTGAGGATAATCATTGATGCTCCTTAAATGGAAAATGTTGCACCTTTGGTGAATAAACATTGCGCCATTTGAGAATAACTATTGCTTCTTAAATCAATTTTTTTATTTGGAAAAAATAAACCACTGCTCCATAAATAAAAAAAACCTTGCACTTTGATTGAATTATCATTGCACCGTTTAAGAATATCATTGCAATGACTGGATTAATTGTCAGGATGATGTCTAAATTCAACTTTTTATTTTTTTTAAAAAATACTCCTTAAATGTAACAACGTTGCACCGGGACTGAATTTCTATGGCACCCTTTGAAAATAAAATTGCACCTGGACGGGTTTGTTGTCAAAATTCAGCTTTTTATTTTTTTAAAAAAATACTCCTTAAATGTAACAACGTTGCGCCGGGACTTAATTTCTATGGCACCCTTTGAAAAAAAAAATTGCACCTCGACGGGTTTGTCAGTGTGTTTTATTCCCAAAAATTTGACACATCCTCCTCCTCCTAGAAACAGATCTGCTACAAATCACTCACCTAACCGTAAATGCTACTCCAAATTAGGTAACTTTCTCATATGTTCCGTCCAAAATCAAACCCAATTTTAGCATAGAAAGAGAGAAAGAGATAGTTCAAATTTGAGTACCCTGAACCGAAAAACGAAGAGCAAATCCTAGAAAAAAACCAAAAACCAAGACATTGATTATGGAGTAGTAAATTTCAGCTCTGGAGAGAGAGAGAGAGAGAGAGAGAGAGAGTCAAAATAGTTCATTTTGTTTCTTCTTGTTTTTTTTTTTGGGTTCTTGCATTTTTTTAGTAATTGAAGGGTGGGATGGGTTTGTGAAGAAATCGGGGAGAGAGAGATATGGGTAGTTAAAATTGTTCATTTTGTTTCATCTTTTTTTTTTTTCTGGGTTTTTGCATTTTAGGATTATTTAAGCTCTAATTGACTGTTTTGGTGGGCTGGGTTTGTGAAGAAATCGTGGAGAGAGAGAGAGAGAGAGAGAGAGTATGTGTTGCAGGTTTAAGAAGAAAGGAGAGAATATTGGTTTGATTTGTGAAGGTAACTTAATTCAAGGACATTTAGGTCAGTCCATGTTTGCCATCCCATGTCTTTGCAAATATTGTTTTCCTTCTCATTGATTTCTAATTCCGGAAAAGTGTCTCATTAAAGGGCAAATATTTGCCTCAAAGTTCACTGTCAAGCAATTAGCCCAAGAAAGATGCACTCATAAATTGAACGACTTTAACTGAGGCAAGCCAACTGACGTCTGAGCTCTTTCTTTATTCGACAAAGACTTTTCAGAAAGTGCACTGAGGAACGGAGTAGCTTGACCAACGGGAGAGGAAGCAAAGCAAAAAAAATGCTTTACACACCTCTTAACTAATTCTCTCCCTGGTCCGATCAAAGACATATAGGGTATCCACATCGAGACTACGGGATTCACAACATTACGTTTTTACGACCTCACCCCAAAAATCAGACACTGGTCAATTGTGTACGGAGCAAACTTGCCAACAAATCGGACAAACTTTTACAGCCCCTTTGAATGGTGAGAAAGGGAGAGATAAGAAAGGGGAGCCATTTTTTACCAAATCTCACCATTGTTTGAGAGATTGGGTGAGAAACAGAAAGAACCAATCAAAACATTTTCATTTTTTTACTTTTCTCTTCAATTCTCTTCATAATATTGGATCCAAATGAGTAATTTGGTCAGAAATCTCAACCCTTTTTTTTTCCCTCATGAAATCTCTCTGTCCGTCGAGTGCTTCTAGCTCTGTCAAGAGCTTCTCTCTCTTAATAGAAAGTTTATTCCTAGGATTTTTTTCTAGACAACCGCCGCCTTTTTCTCCGTCGATCATCCACCACATCCCCGCTTCCTTGACCTCTTGACCTCCATCCCTACCTCTCCCTCCTCTCTACAGATCGGCTTCCCACCGTCGTACCCTCACCACCGCGGCATGCCGCTTTCTAAACTTGTCAGTTCTCTCGCACTCGCCTCCATCATAGCTCATCCACGTCATCCTCCGCCTCACCATGACAACCCTCCAACTTCTCCATCGCGGTTTCCCTTGTCTTGTTTGGGGTCTGTGTTGACTCAATGGTGATGTTAAGGCGGCCCGGGCCCCCTACGGCAAATAATGGTTCTGGTGCTCATAGGCAGCAGCTCCGAATCTTGGTCCTTAGCTGGAGAAGCAGCTGGTTTGCTAACTCGGTGTAACTCAGCGTCTTATGATGCAACTCATTGGGACGACTCAATTTTATTGGGTTCATACCAATTGTTTTTTTTTTTCTCTTGTGTTTTGGTATATTTCATTCGGTTTTGTATTGTAATTAGTTTTCAGGAAGTGTTGATTTCATATGGGCTTTCAATGTTTTGGATTGAACCACAAGTTACTATTGAGTCTTGGGTAGGACCTTATGCATCGACCCTCTTATGGATCTGCATGCATCTGCTCTGCAATACGAGTTTTAGAGTCCCATGTCCGTCATGGTTTTTTGTGGTGTGCTCATCTACGAGTCTTCGTAGCGGTTCTTTTACGTATTTGTATTGAAATTTTGTAAGTGCCGAATGACTTGGCTTTCAGACCTTTTTTAATGACATAACTTCCGGTCCAAAAAAAAATATGAGGCTACTGAGGGTGTACTTTTGATCCTCATTAGCTTATCTAGGGGGGTTTGCGGAATACCGAAAACTCAGCGGCAAAAGATTTTTTTTTCACATTCTTAAAATTGTGATGTCCCTCTTTTAAAGTCAAGTACTTTTTTTTTTTAAACTGTCAAAGTCAGGTACTTGTGTCCTCAACAATTAGGTGAGGGTTACGTTACTCGAGATTTATGGAAATACGGAGTACATTAAACTGAGGGGAAAAAAAAAACTAGTGAAAGAAGAGAGGACCAGAAAAATGCTTTGGAAATAACACGTCCTTTAAATTAATTTTGCCTAGTGGGAAAGATAGATGTTTAAGATCTCTTATTTAGCGTTTGAGGTTTTTTTTCGAAATATCCCTTAAACTATAACCCATCTCTTTACTTCATACCTGAATTTTCAAAACCCTTTATTTAGTCCCTGAACTATCACCCTTGAAGTGCTTACGGTCCAAAATGTAACTTCTGTTAGTTCACTGGATGGAAAATCGTTCGTGTTCCCAAAGCATGGGATTATTGTCCTAAAAAGAGGGGCAGAAACGCCATTCCTTTTCATATGCTCCCCATTCTCCCATCATCGACGATACAGAGAGACGTACAGAGCGAGAGATAGAGATTGAGAAAAAAGAGAAGCTTTTCGGAGAAGAATAACTAGGGTTTTTCCATCCCTAATCTTGGGATGGATGATCGATTGAGGCAAGGGGAGGAGCTTATCCCCAACTGTAAGTAATTTTCTCACGTCTGATTTGTAAAAAAAAAAAAGGGTTTTGTTAAAAAAAAACCCAATTGATGGATCACAAAAACCAAGTTAATCTGCATTTATTTTTTGTCTCTTGTTTAATTGTCCGCGTTTTCTTTTTCCCTCGATTGATATACATCTCTTTGCAATAAGATGTTAATGAGATGAACGCATAATAGTAGAAGTGGGTTTTATAGTTGTTATCTCTATAAGTGTGTTTTAAACTGTAAATCAGTAAATGTACATATATATGCATACATATGCACATCTATATTCTTATGTGTAAGGGATATGAGTAAGGTGGTTGAAATATCCTGTTTATATATGTGTATATAAACGAATGTAACTGTGTGTGTGTGTGTGAGAGAGAGAGAGAGAGTGTGTGTGTGTGTGTGTGAGCTCTGTTTTTTTCTATCCCACAGGTAAATATAAGGGTTGAAAGGATTTGGAGGGAAATGAGAAAGTAATGGCTCCAATTGATGTCCAGATATAGGGAATGGCGTTTTTACCCTTTGAAGGGTACTCTTCCATCCAGTGAACTAACATAAGTTAGATTTTGGACCATAAGCACTTCAATGGTGAGAGTTCAAGGACTAAATAAAGGGTTTTGAAAGTTCATGTATGAAGTAAAGAGATGAGTGATAGTTTAAGGGATATTTCGAAAAGAAACTCTTAGCTTTTTGTCAGAAATCAATCGTATCAACGGAAGGAATCAGAGCTAAGATGAGTATATACATAGGAAAATTCAGTAAAAGTCATTTATCGAGTGTCTTTTATTGTGTTTTTTTCAGTCTCACAATAACTTTCAAGTCAATATTTTTATACTTTTCTAATTTCTCTGTCGAGGGGAATGATAATCAAAAAAATAAATTAACACAAATGTGATAATTTAATTTTATCATTAAAAACACAATGACAATAACACCCCAAAATAGTCCAAACACACCCTTGATCTAGCAAATCGAGCTTTCAATCCATCTTCAAAATTCATTTAGAATTCAAGATTTTAGAATGGAAATTGAAAGATTGAATTAAACACTTACATGAAACCGAATGAGCTATTCTTTACAAAATCAAATCATTCAAAAAAACAGAGAAAAACTTGGGTACCGAGAAGGTACTACGTGATGCTCCTTGGCACATCCAGACCGTCCAAATTTGGAGAGAGGAAGAGGAGAGGGAGTGTTTTCATCTGCGCTGTCCAACACACTCTTGGATGGCCCGGATGTGCAGAAGGGACACCACGTCAGCTCCTAGCCTCCTACCTTATTTGCATCCAAGGTTTTCTCCAATAAATAGTCCAGATCATTCGTGTATGGCTAATGGAAGAAGGTCCCACACATCCAGCGCCCCGGTTAAGGATGGCAACGGGGCAGATTGGGACATAACCCGAACCGAACCGTGAGACCATAACACCGCCCCAAAAACCGAACGGGTTGAGAAACTATGTTTTTTGGCTGAACCAAACGAGGTTTGGGTTTGTCCCGAATCGAATGGGTACCAGAATATTCCCATAAGTTCACCAACAAACTTAAAATTCACTTACAAACTTAAAACAAGCATATTAATTACCAGATTTGTGGGTAAATTCACATACAAAACTCGATAATGAACTCTAATGAACTCAAAAAATATGTGTAAGATTATCACGCAAAAATGTGTGTGTGTGTGTGTGAGAGAGAGAGAGAGACTTACGGGTGGTCACTGGTCAGATTCGCCGTCGATCTATGGGGGATGAATAATCGCCTCTCTCGGCCATCTCTCGAAATGTGAGGTGAAATGTAATATTGAAATGTGTTAAGAAACCCCAAGTGGGGACATCTTATGTATATATAAGGGGTAATAGTGTAATTTTAAAATATACCTAGGGATTTATGTAATATGTATATATAGATAATATAAGTGGTTCCTATGTAATTTACAAGTTTCTGTTCCGGTCGGTTCGGATATAGGTTCAGTTCACAGGTAAAACCATAACCAAACCTAACCCGTTCGGTTTTCCCTCTCTCTAAACCACACCCACACCCACACCCACACCCATGGAAAAAAGTCGATAACGGTTTGGAAAAAAAAGCGATTACGGTTAGGTTATCCATCGCAATATCCCTAGACCCGGTGTCTTAGCCGAGTTCGCCATGACTGGGCCTTCTGATCGAGCGGGTGGAATGACTGGGCCTTTCGTAGAATAATATACCGGCCCAATTTAACTCTCCAGCCCAAACCACCAAAAAGGTTTTACCAAACCCTAGCATTTTTTCATTTCTCCATCATCCACACTTGACACGTATAAAAAGCGTGAAGACGCTCCGCTAGGGTTTCACCATCCTCGCCCAAACACAGACAAGAGAGAGAAAGAGAGAGGAGAGAGAAGATGCCGGCAGGTCACGGTCTGAGGTCGAGGACGAGAGATCTGTTCTCTCGACCTTTCCGCAAGAAGGGTACGATCCATCTCTCTACTTACTTGAGAACTTACCACATCGGTGACTATGTCGACATCAAGGTTAACGGTGCCATTCACAAGGGTATGCCTCACAAGTTCTACCATGGACGCACTGGACAGGTCTGGAACGTCACCAAGCGCTCCATTGGTGTCGAAATGAACAAACAGGTCCCCCCACCTCTCTCCTCGTATACGTATATAATGTAGTATGTAAGGTGGATTTGTGCTCAGTAGGTGTTTGATGGTTTGCTTGTGTTGAATCTGTGAAAGTAACCATCTGAGTTCTGTTAAGTTTGGGTTTTTTTAATAGCTGAAATGGAAGTTTATTCCTGTGTTCGTGTATGGTCATGTATGTACTTGTTTATGGTGCCGATGCGACTATAAACATGATCTGGGTCTGTTTCGAATGAGGATGTGGTTGCGTCTAATGGGTTTTCTGGTTATTCGAGGAGCATTTGAAGCAGTATTCCTGTGTTCGGCTACACATTTTTGTGTCTTGGAAACTGATTTGAGAAAATTAGATTGTCTATTGGACTGGGATTGTAAAAGTGTTTTTCTGGTCTAGACAGAATTTGCTGATTTTATTCCGAGAATTGAATAAAGGAATGTTTGATCCCCGGATTATGCATTTGGAGCTCATTCCCGGTGTTTGGATGCAGACAAAGGGTTGAGGGGTTACCTATAGGTTGTATTATGCATTCTAAGTTCTATAAAAACCTGAGATAAATGGTGCTTTCGGTGATATTGTATTGGTAACCTCCTCAATGTTGGTCTCGTGGGGTTGCCATTAGTGCCATCAATCGGACAGGGTGAAAAGGCAATGGTACAACTTGTTTTGTTGCCTTTGGTATTTTTGGTTTCAGTTCTACCAAGGATACCACAGATTGTTGGTGTTGGTTGTGAATTAACTTCGATATGTAGGTTCAGCTGGTTTTGGTGTTTGACACAATGAAAAACAGTTTTCGCATTAACATTTGCCTAGTAATATTGCATTAAAGCTCTCATCTTACCTGTTTAAGTTCTTGGTGCATTAGACATCCTCTGCTGTTGTCCACATGGCTAGTTATCGCTTGCCATCTATGTTCAGCATATTGGATTGCTCCATGAGTTATATACACCAGCAATGCATCTATTTATTGTGATTCTGTGTTGTGGTTCTTTGCGTATCGATGTTTTGTTTGTTACCTGCATATGGTTGTAATCTGATTTGGTTATTTTCGTTTCTGTACAGTGAGATTATGTTTTAGTGTCTCAAGCGATCTCATTTTTTCATTTCTTTCTTTTTTGTTTTATTTGCTCAATGTAATGGTTGAATGATAATCAAACTAAGTCATGCTGCTGGATGTCCTTTAAATACAGGTGGGTAACCGGATTATCAAGAAGAGGATCCATGTGCGAGTAGAACATGTTCAGCCTTCAAGGTGCACTGAGGATTTCAAACTGAGGAAGAAGAAGAATGATGAACTGAAGGCAGAGGCCAAGTCAAGAGGTGAGGTCATCAGCACAAAGAGACAGCCCAAGGGACCTAAACCTGGTTTTATGGTGGAAGGTGCAACCTTGGAGACTGTTACTCCTATTCCTTATGATGTCGTCAATGATCTCAAGGGCGGCTACTAGATTTACCTCCAGATGTCTTCTTTTGTTTGGTTTATGTACTGCTTTGAACGTCTAAACGCTGGATTTCATGTGTCGATTTTGTTTCTTGTAGTCGGTTTAAAGGAGTTGTTATGGCTTACATCAGTAGGCACTGGTGTTTTGGTTAATTTTTGGAAATGGAAGAGGTTATTTTCTATAAATTTGCTCGTAATGTTTCTTTTATGGTTTTTTTTTTTTCTCTCTTCTGTGTTTGCAAATTGGGAATGGAGTTTCATTATACTAGCGGAATGGAGAGTATGCAGAATTTTTTTTAGAAAAAATAAATGAATCGGATTAGGGCTGAAAAAATAAAATCTTGTCACGAACTTGAGATGATACATATACAATACAGATTTCCCACGATTCGACATGATGGCCACCACCACGTGATACCTACCATTACCTACCATTATGCATAACTATCAAATTATAATCTGCCAGCAAGCATGTAGTTAAAGAACATGCAGGCTGAGACATATCACCAGACTAGTAAGAGAACTTTCCTATTACATCTCCAAATGTTCTACTCCATGAATTTTGTTATTTGCAAACATTTTTGTACAATGGACACGCAATAATTAGTTACACGAGATTTGTATCCAAATCTTGCGTCTGATCTGTCGAATCAAACACGTCTCCCACACAAGTCGCAAGTCCGCAGCAGAAATAACCATATATCCAGCCATGACATGCATGAATTTTTTTTTTTCTGTGGGTAATGACATGAATTTTCAAAATGCCAGCTTCACGTCTCACAGCTTCATGACATGCAACCTTGCATAACGTTTCACATATGAGAAATCCCATGCTTAGCATTTGTCTCTTTCCGATTCCAACTAAAACAAAGACCTTAAAATTTCCAGGAAAAACAAAGGGCCAAGATTCTTACTCAAGAGGCAAACCCATTGAATAAAAAATACCAATTTGTAACACTGGAAGCCATAGTATGTTCCACATCTAAAACTTCACTACTGTAAAACTTCAACGGACTAATAGCATTACAAATAGAGATGGATATAGCTCCAGGGAAAACAAATTATGTTTTTCTTTTTTGCTCGGCAGGAATAACAAATTATGTTGCTGGTTGTGTCCTATCATAGGAAGTGCCACTTTGGCTGAAATTATTACCGCCACTAGCTTGAAAGTAGGAAGTAGTTGCCCATATCGCACGTAGGAGGAGGATTACCACGAATACAGTGCCTCCAATGGTGCAGGCCACCTACAAACAATACAAACAACGTTTGTCACCATGTAAAAAATCAGTTCATCTTCCTTCATAGTATTACATGTCAATGTGTTGAAGGTGAAAAAATGACAAGAAGCAGAACAACTAAACAAGAAGCAGCCAAGTATCCGGGGGGAAAAAAAAGCAAGCAGCCATTAGAGACCTAACATGGACAAGTGATCATAGATTATTGTATTACGAGACAATTGTTGCAAAGATCTCACGTTAATGCACGGGAGGAACCAAGATCTTGATCCGAGGGATGGCAAAATTAAAGGTTGTAAAGTTCCGAAAATCAGGGGCGGCTCCATTTGTAAGGGAGGTTTTTCACTTGAACACCCCAAAAAGATAAATTTTGTTAGAATACATGTAATATTTTTAGGATAGTATAGTTTATCCCTTCTTGAACACCCAAGTCAAAAATATTTGAACATACAATCCAAAAATATTTTGAACACCCAGCCCAAAAAATCAACTCACAAGTCAATCCAAGCATCTAACAAAACAAAATCTCTTCATATCATCCAAAAGAAGATCACATCTCTAAAAAGATATGTCTCAACCTATTCGCCACAATTGCTTTTAAAATGGTATTAGTAGGTTAATACGCTTGTTTAACTCATTCAAGAAACTGTAAAATCTTATTCCCCTATTTATAGAAGATTGTCCACTACGCAAGCCAAGAACTTAAGAAAGTTAAGATTTTTTTGACAAATATACAAATAATTAGTTTCTCATTTTGCGTAATAGCAAATCGTATAGGATTGCAGGGTATATTTTTCAAACCGCAGTATTTATTACTAATATCTGTAATTTTGTACATATATTATTGGTTAATTGAGCTAGTAGAATTGAGGTAATTTCTGAACACCCAGCTACAAATTTCTGGAGAGGTACAAGGGGCATGATAAATTACTTGATTTTTTAGTGGACCAAACTTTTACTTTAACTTTTGCTCGAGTAATATCCAAGTGATAGCATGCTTATTAACAACTACATAAAACATTATCTGAATAATACAAACTTTTCTTTCTTTGGTTCATGTTCAGTCACGGATGTGGGTCCACCCCCAGATTATGTAGTGTCTCACTTGGCACTACGACGAGAATCTCCATTTCCACCCTTCGTAACTTCTCTAGTTTTTTCTCTTCCCTTTACAGTTAAAGTTGTTTTTCCAATAACCTAGTCCACAAACAACCCCACCTCTACCCAAAGGGAAAATGGAAACAAAATATTACCAAAAGTTCATGATTTGCTTTCCTGATTATATGAATAGGAGGTTAACACAGGCTATAAGCTAGCAGTAAGATCCAAACTACTCAAAAATAGATGATGTGATTAATGGGGAAGCAATACCTCAAGAAGGGCCTTCAGGGTAGAAAGTGAAGCCAAAAGAAGTACCCCATCAACTGCAAAAGAAACCTGTATCCCCCCAAATGAAGTAGAGTTACGGATAAGAGAAAGAACGGAAATTAACCATCAAGTTGGAAGCTAAATCATAACAAATCATGGTTTTGAATTCCTAAATAAGGGAACAATCCATCAACCATGAAACTTAACTAGCTAGGACAGGAATGATTCTCTCCGCAACCAAATGGTGAAGGTAATTTGCATTATGAACGATTAAAACTCACGATCCATCTTCAACCAGTTATAGGCATCATGAGTGCCAGTGTGACCTCATTGAAATTTCATATGACACAAACGCCTATTGATAAAATACTCATTAGCTCTAGTATGAATTTGTGTTTCAATGTATTGCTCCATACCACAAGGAACCATGAGACACAATAACCACACTGGTGGAATCAAGGCCATCAATTCGGAAATCCGACCTTTAATTACCTTTTCCCTGATCTCTTCCAATCGAGGATCCTCGCTCTGTTAATCACGAATACGGTCTACGAATAAAGGCCGAACACTAAAGTATGCCAACACCCAACAAAACATCATTGCTTCCCCAAAGAAACTCCATTCCCATTTGCCTCAGCTCAGTAAAAATGGTGACTCTGGAGCACTGTACACATGCCAATCTCCGCACTGTCTTCCGACTCAAAGCATCGGCAACTACATTTGCCCTTTCCGGATGATAATGAATAGAACAATGGTAGTCTTTAATCAATTCCATCCATCCTCTGCCTCAAATTCAGTTCTTTCTAGGTGAATAAGTATTTTAAACTTTGATGGTCGCTATAGATTTCACAAGTCACTCCATATAAAAATTACCATCTGCCCCTGATGTGCATAAGCCATAATGTTAAAAACCTCATCAACAAAATGATTTCTCAGTTATCACTACCTCTGGTGTTTCATGCCCCTTTCATTTGAAAGTGAACTGCATATTGACTTAAATGAGTACGCATTCGTCTTCCTTGCATTCAACCTTAGGCTAGGTAGCTAGGCCATCATCTACTTATCAGCATATGATTATGAGAAAGAGCAAAAGAAAAAGAAAGAAACAAGTTATATAAGGTTACCCGTTATATAAGAACACACTGGCACTGGAACTAGTCCACTTATCCTCAACAACGAATTACCATGATAATTGAGTATTAATGTATTATGCTTGAGTACGTGATGTGGGGCTCATTTACATATAACGAAATATACACTGAGTGGAAAATTTACCAGCTGTGGAGGAATTACAGATGGTAAAACAGAACGAGAGGCCTTCCTAACGCGCTTGGAGACCTTCTTAAACATGCTATGAAGGAATCTAAATAGCAAATCAACACTGCTCTCCGTGTCATCCTCTTCATCACTCTCGTATTCTTCCTCAATCGCATTGCTGGTATAAGAGAAAGCTTCATCATTCTCCTCCAATTCTTCTTTCCCCGGTGAGCCATTCAACTGCCAACAAAAATCCAATTCACTTCCAAATTAACAGCATGCAAAAACCCATAGGTGTTACCGTGTTAGGCAAGAATGAAACGTTCCATTAACTCCACCAATAACCCAGTGAAACGAAAACATATCAGAACACTGACATAAGTGGTTAGACATTGTCTGTAGGGAGAGGAAGAAGAATCCACTATACAGTGCATGCTTATTTGACCGAATAAAACCATCAAATTAGATTATATAACCATTTAACTCGATATGAACATCGAATCAAATTATATGTCCAAGATGGTGACGCATCTTTGTTGAAATAAAGTATGCCCCGGACTTATATCTAGGGACGCAGATAAACCTAGCCGAGCTTCAAATTTTTCGAGCTCAAGCTTGTCTGTTTACTACATGCTATAACAACGAGCCTAGAACTCGAGCTCGAGTATTTACTGAAAGAGACATTATAAATTAGCCGAGCCATATACAGACGAACCGAACTTTAGGCCGCTGAGCTCAGCTCATTTAATTTACAGTACGAGCCTAAAACTCGAGCTTTGTTAGCTAGATTACTAAATGAGTCAGAGCCAAACCCCTCTCTCTCCTTCTCACAATAGTACGTTATGCAGGAGTATGTGACTATATACACATATATAGACCTATACGTTTTCAGGGAGGGTAAAATGGGGACAAACCTTTGCACGTTGAAGGGTGATAGGCCTGGAGCGTCCGTTGAAGCTGGTTCTGTAATGGTGGGGGTGATGGAGAAGCCATAATTGAGGAGGAAAGGAGTGAATCCGATTATGTGGTGAGACTGATGGGAAACGAAGATTGGTGCATGTGAGGGTGATGAGCGGCGATACAGCTGCCGCAGCTCCCGCCATCCGATCAGGAAAACAGATTCGATTTGTGGAATTGGGGTTATTTTAGATACTATAAAACCGCATCTGACGAGGTAGTGTTCATGTGGATCATTTCCGTTGCCAAAGATTAAGGCTTTGTTTGGAAGTTAGGGAAAGAAGTGGAAAGGAGGGGAAAATTTTAAAAAATTCCTCACTGGTTTGGTTGCTGGTGTAGTAGGGAGGGATAGAAAATAGAAGGGAAAAAGGGAAGGAAAGTTTGAGATCCCAGAGAAGAAAGAGAGGAGAAAATGGATTATTTTCTTGGTTTATTTATTATTTTAGTCCCTATAAAATATATTAAATTTTAATTTTGTCCTTATAAAATATTTTGTGTCAATTTCGTCCTTATAGTATTTTGCCCTTCCGTTAAATTAATGACGGAAAATACTTATGTGGCAAACGGAAAATGCTTAAAATACCAGAAAAAAATATTATTCTTCAAAAAAATGATAAAAAATTGCAAAATTTTTAAAAAAATACCGGAAAAAAGTCATTAGACAAAAAGATGATGAAAATTTTCTAATGACTGTTTTTGG
>JAXBDA010000757.1:0-72141 GCA_036023075.1 Gaultheria prostrata | reverse complement strand
AAAGCCAAAATTAAACCAATAAACCACGTATTTTTGGCTTTATTAAAAAAAAAATAGTTTTGACTATGATTTTATACTCTTTAGATTCGTCTCGTCGAGAGGAACCAATAAACCACAAAAATTTGATTCAAAACTAACATTTGCGATTTTTTTTTTGAATAAAGACAAAATGAATAAACCAAAAAACAGGTTTGATGGAATAGAGTGGTTTTAGAGTTAAAATAAAACCAGTTTTTTTGGGGAGTTTTTTGTTAGTGGAATAGAATGGTTTTTTAAGTTAAAACAAAACCAGTTTTTTTTTTAGCAGAACACCCCCTAAAGACTGTCATAAGTTTGACTCTGATTACCGGCAATGATTTTTGTCAATGTTTTTACAAGTGGAAAGATGATGTACGGGTGTGAATTTTCGACACGACATAAAGTTAGAGCCTAGCAGGTTAGGATCGGACATTTCTGATACGGAATACGAATATGACACACATGATAACACAAAAAGCTAAACAGGTCGAGTTAGGGTTGAGATAATTCTAACACGACATGTACACAACACGACGCAAGAATTTATGAAAGTGCACGATAATACGATACAAACCCGCCACTAAGTTAGCGGGTTAGGGTCGGTTATTTCTAAAAAAACACAAATATGACACGACACAACACGATAATATGAAAAGTTAAATAAGTCGGGTTAAGGTTAGGAGAATTCTGACCCAAACACGAGATGACACGACACAATGCCCACTCCTATATGACACTATAATAGAATTTAAGATAAGGATACTGAGAAGTGAGTTAAACATTAAAATTACATAAACTTGAAACAATTACCCCCACTAGATGGTTGCAATGCGACTCGGCATGGTATTTTGTGAAAATTAGATAATAAGCCCCAGAGTTTCACCCGTTTCCCAAATCAAACTCTGAAGTTTTAATTTGTATTTAATTTGTATAACTAAAACTCTAAAATTCTGTTTCCGTTCTCTCTCTCTCTCTCTCTCTCTCTCTCAATTCATTTCTCACATTCTTCAATACACTGATATTATATGTGGATAAACAATATTATAGTTTCCCCAATTGAAGAAGGAGAGAAAAAATTCAAGGACAATGGCGAAACAAGATCTAGAGAACAGGAAATATAAAAAAAGACCAATCTATTACTAGCTTGCATATTACATATAATCCCTGTAGATTGTCTGGACTTTATGGTTAGTCTCTATGATTGTCGTTGGAAACGTGGGTATGTTCATCGTGATTATGCCCTCAACAATGTGCTTAAATCGAATGTGGATTTTGATGGAGTTGAATCGCTAAATTTCTTGATGGGCTTTCGTTGTCTTTATAGGGAAAAACCTCTCTTTGGGGCTTCATTTTCTAGATAATACTCCCTCCGTCCCAAAAAGATGTCCAAAATCACTATTCATGCCTCTCGGAAAAATCATCTATATTTTTAGGCTATAATAAATTATATATGCAATATGGATCTTGTTTGATAAATCTAACTTAGTTTTATTAAACAAAGTTTTTAAAATTGGCGTGAATAGTGGTTTTGGACATCCATTTTAGGACGGAGGGAGTATTTCTTTCTTACACATCTCATGAGACTGTTCTCAATTGCATTACTTTTCTTGTTTCGATGTTTGGTTTGGGTTACGACTTATTATCTAAATTTTGATTAACTTCATTAAATTTTGATTTTTATATTTGGTTTGAGTTTGATCCATTGACTGAATTGGGTTTCGTAACCTTTTGATTCATGTTTCATGACTGGTTTAGGACTTGGTTTGTCCCTTACGAGTCATCAACATGGATTTCACTATGATGTAGGATGAAATTTTATGGTTCTTTAATTTTTTTATTTTGTTATGTAGAAGTTTTTACTGTGTGAGTTCAATTGTATTTGATTCATTGACAACGGATTTCTATTAATGTGTTTTGTTCCATATGTGTGTAATGTCTCGCGTATATGTGTATAGATATGTATATTTTTTTCTGTATACTGTATGTGTGTGCCTCAGGGGTGGGTCGTCGAGCCTCACTCAAATTTTTGTGAAGTTTTGAACGGAGGCCGGATGATGGAAGGGTTGAATGGGGAACAACTCAGAACTATGGGGTGTTTAGTTATACAAATTAAAACTTCACGGTTTGATTTGGGAAATGTGTGAAACTTTGGAGTTCATAATGTAATTTTCCCTTTGAGATATTGTACTATTCCCTCTGTTCCTTTTTAAGTGTGTTACTTGGGAATTCCAACTATTTTTCTCCCACATCAACTTTTACATCTACTTTCCATTACTTACTCTTATCAATATAATAATACTCACTAACTTTTTTTAAAGGAATCTACTTTTAAGAGCAAAATAGGAAATGTACCCACTAACTTTTCAAAATACACACTTATTAAGGGACAGCTCAAATTGGAAATGTACACACTATAAAAGGGACGAAGGGAGTAATAACCATCACGATCCGATTAGACTATTTCTTAGAATTTCCGGCGCATTATAATTGTATTATATTAAAAAATCAAGTTAATCGAAAATTTATAAAACCATGTTCATGTGAAATTCGTCTTGCTGTTCATTTTCTAAATCATATTAAAAACGCGTGTTGTTTTTTTTTTTTGTCAAAACGATAACAGGTGATATTATTAATCAAAGAACCAGTACATCAAGAGGACACCTCATCCCTAGATAGGGAGTGAAGAAGCCAAATAGGGGGTGACTCGGTCCAACGACCATACCCCATCCCAAGTAAAACCTTACTAGCCAAAGTATGCGCAACAGAATTGGCAGCTCTATGAACAAAGGAAAAGTCACAAAAATGAAAGCTTCTAGACAAAACCTGAATATCTGTAATAATAGTTTTCACTTCTTGACTGACCGCCGTTTGGTTATTGATCATGTTGATGACCACTTGTGAATCACCCTCCACAATCACACCATGCAAGCCCAATTGCAAGCCTAATTGTAAGCCCCACCGAATCGCCATAGACTTGGCAGTAATAGAGCTAGCACACCATGGAAGAGAACCGTTTGCCGCAGCAGCAAAAACCCCACCACCATTCCTGATGATCAACCCATAAGCCCCACTGTTAGATTCCTTCCTCCACGCCCCATCCACGTTGATCTTGAAACAACCACCTCGAGGTCGCCGCCACAAACCAGTAGGTTCAATCCGACTCACCGGCAAAGTTCCCCCATTAGAATGATTTGCATCCCGAAATTCACGAAGACATTCAATCGCTCGGGTACTAACCACCCTGGGGGATTGAATCCTTTGCTCAAAAACTGCACCATTTCGACATTTCCAAATATACCACATCACAACCGCAGACAAAGAGGAGTACCAGTCTCTATTTCCCAAAGATTGCCAACGCACCTCTAAATTATCCCACAATTCAATAAAGGAATTAAAATGGGCATTCCCAAAGTCCGGATGTAAGGGAGAAATAGACCAAACCTTTTGTGCAAGAGGGCATGTGCAAAAAAGGTGAGTGATTGTTTCCACTTCCACGCCACAAACTGGACAACCTGGATCCTCTACCATCCTTCTCCGAACTAGCTCCCCCCTCGTAGGCAAAATTCCATGAAAACACTTCCATAAAAAAATCTGAATTTTCCTCGGTATTCGGAGCTTCCATAGATGCCGCCAACATTGCTCAATGAGGTCCATCCCACCGGTTCTGCCCTCATCCCGTTCCAAAGAACCACGTTCTCTAAGATCCATAGCAACCATATACCCCGAGCTAGCGTTATAGGAACCCGTGTTAGAGAAGTGCCACACCAGGGAGTCAGGAAATGAGTTTTCCTTTCATTTCCGGACCGTCCCCACCAGAATCCGGCCATAGCAGCTTCAATCTGATGGCATAAACCTTCCGGCAATCTAAAGCACGACATAGCGTAAGTTGGCAAAGCAAATGCCACGGACTTTAGCAAAACTTCTTTACCCGCCTGATTGATTAATTTTTCCTTCCATCCAGCCAACTTTTGCAAAACTCGTTCCTTGATATAGCTAAACATCTCAGTCTTGGTCTTGCCAATTTCGGCTGGGAGCCCCAAATATTTCCCAAGGTCTGCTCGAACCGGGATAGACATCAAAGCACTCAACTCTCCTCTTAACTCCACCCTTGTATTCTTGCTCAAAACGCGTGTTGTTTGAATATGTGGCTAATTGGCTATTAATCTCCGATCAAAAAATTACGTTCCCAACAAACTCTATAACTATTCTTTTTCTAAATCATATTGAAAACGCTTGTTGTTTGACTACGTGGCTAACTAGCTGTAGTATTAATCTCCGATAAAAAACGCTTGTTCGTTTGGGGTTTTCAAATCGGGTTTTGAAAACCCTCCCTTGTTCGGTTTCAAAAAGGGTTTTCAAGACCGGTTCTCAAAAACCACCAAACAAGGCAAAAAAGCACACTGATGCACACTTTTGAAAACCACCAGGTTTTGGGTTTTCAAGAGAGGTTTTCAAGATCGGTTCTCAAAAACCCATCCAAACAGGGTGTAAGTTCCCAACAAACTCCATAAAGTGACGATTCCGAACCGTGATGATCATTTCTCGAAAGTTGCTTTTGAATTTCTTGGGTGCGTTTGGTAACGTTTTTGTTTCCTATTTTTGTTTTTAATTTTTATCAAAACTAAAAACAAAAATGTGTTTGGCAATATATTTATATTTTGTGTTTGTTAAAAACGTTTTCAAAATTTCTTGAAATTTTCAAAATAAAAAAAAGGTGATTTGTAAAACAGGTGTTTTAAAAAAACACCCACGTTTGTGAACCCCCCCCCCCCCCCCCGCCCCTCAAAACACATCCCATCATCTTCAAATCTCCAGCCAAAACTGATGTCTTCTTTACGACCTCCAAACCCGTCATCCCTATGGTAAGCATCTCTCTCTCGCTCTCTCGTCTATGCCTCTCTTTATCTCTCGTCTACGATCACTATCTCTCACTCAATTGAAATAAAGTTTTTGTATCAAGTGATTCAGTTGAAAAAGTTTTTGGGTTGAAATATTTGCAGTCTTAAAATTACCATATCAGTGTAGGGTTCTGGGTTGGGTTTGAAATTCCATTGTAGGTGAGATATGTTCAGTCTTCTTCCAATTATTTTCAGGGTTATATTTGTGCCCACCAACTGCTTGATTATGTGCTTAAGCTTTAGCTGAATTGATTCTGTACACATCCGAGTTAATGATTGATTGAAATTGTAATTTCTGCAGTATGGATCCTATAACTATCTCCGACGACGATTCAGAGGGTGAAGAGGTGGTGGTTTTGCTAAGTTTGGCACTCTATGAATACTATAACATGTACATAGATCATAGACCATGTCGAACATCAATGTTAAGAGGCCATGACTATGTCTTAGAAGTCCTCAATGGCCATGAAGATAGGTGTCATCAAAACTTTAGAATGAAGCCTCAAGTGTTCATTGGTTTTTGTGAGGCATTGAAAGTACATGGAAACTTGAAGCATTCTCGATACTTGACACTCCAAGAGCAAGTGTGCATTTTTTTGCTCACAATAGGGCATAATGAAAGGAATCGTGTAGTACATGAGAGATTTCAACATTTTGGACACACCATATCTGTTTACTTCCACAGAGTGCTGAAGGCTGTTTGCAAGCTAGGAGTGGTTATAATTCAACCCCCATCCTTTGATGGCGGCCCTCATCAAATCCGACACAATACCAAGTACTTCCCTTTTTTCAAAGTATTTAATCCTTTCAGATGTTTTTCTTGCATCGTGACAACTTCCAACTTTAATTTAAGGTCATTTTCATGGGGCATGGCCAACGACCGAAAAATATAGAAGAGTGGTTTAACTTTCGTCATTCATCATTATGTAATGTTATCGAACGATGTTTTGGAGTATTGAAAGCCCGATTTCCTATATTGAATCAAATGCCACCGTATAACATTTGAACACAAAGTATATCCCCACAGCTTGTTGTACGGTTCACAATTGGATTAGGATGCATGATGACAATCATGATCTATTCAGAGAATATTGCGAAGAGAATTTGGTGATTCGACAATGTCAAAGAGCTAGCGGGAGTAGTTCTCAAAATCCAATTCAGATTGATATCAGTCGTGGACAACTCCGTCATATGTCCAATGTTCGTGATCGTAGCCGAACAAGTTTGGGCTAGCATGAATCGTACTTGATGATACCATTGCAAATGTATTTATCCTTATATTTAAAACTATCTTATCCTTATTTCAAGTATGAACTCGTAAACTTCATTTGTATGAGATTGATGGATTTGAGTCGGTACTCAATGACATTTTGTTTTTTATAAAAATGTCCTATGCCTTTTGTTGATAGGTGTCTGTGCATTTGTGTCAAAAAAAAAAATTCCTAGTTTATAATTGTACAAGGTTGGATGTGAATGAAATTCATATTAATGAGTTAAAGATGGTGTTATTGATTTGTAGGTGGACTTTTATCTCATCTCATTCAATTTGAAGAATGACAACAAAAAAAAACTCAAAATGATGCTACCAAACATGTTTTGTGTTGTTTTCATTTTTACTGTTTACAGAAATTTTATTACCAAACACATTTTTTTGTTTTTCTTTTTTATAAACAATAAACATGATTCTATTTTTAATTTTTTAAAAACAAAAACATTACCAAACGCGCTCTTGCCAAGCCGGTTGCGGGCCTTGCGGCACTAGAGCTCATTCAAGTGGGCTAATTTGCAAGTTCTTACTTTTACATTTATGATGATGCGCATATCTCTGCCATAATCTTTTGTTCACTTGTGATATAGAATCTACTGTTGCATTTTTCAGATAGGCTATTCTTTTCTGTCATCGACAGTGTCCTTTTCCAAATTGAATGGCTTCTCCCTTCACCAACGTTAAAGGGTAAATTCCATGTTGTACACTTGTACTTTCTTGGAATTGGGAATTGGGAATTGGGAGCTGCACTACAGGGTTATAGTGTGGCATTCAAATTGTTAATTGCAAAATTAATGGTTCTGATTTCATTTCAGCACTTGCATGATTCAAGTTATCAATTGCAGAACTGAAATTTAAGCTGTTGAATACCGAAATCAACGGTTCAGCTCTGCTTAGTATGTGAGAGAGAGAATCCAAAACTCCATGCGCATATTTCTTGCCGATAAAATACGTCAATATAAGTGCACTCTTAACTCTTATTCAGTGTGTTTTACAGTAACTCTTTTTCAGTGTGTTTGTTTCTCTTTCCTTTTTTTTTTCCCCTTGCGGTAATCTTGAGAATTTGGATTAATTTCGCAAGTTGCCAATGCTGGAATTGGGGATCTGCAGCTCCGCACTATAACAGGGTTGTAATACGGCATCCGAGCCTTTGATTACGCAATTAATAATTTTGATTTTATCTCGGCACTTACATGATCTGAACTGTATATTGCTGAGATAAAATTCGAACCGTTGATTACCGGATGCCGCACTACAGGATTATAGCGTGGATCTGCACTACATGATCCCCAGATCCACCAATGCTACGATAGCATAAATGTTGGATTTATTTTAGATTTATTCCACATCATCTCTCTAAACTTTCTATGGAAGCTTCATCTATAAGTTTGTACACTTTACATACCACTTGGCACTTGTAATGCTTGTCATTTTATGTCGTGTATAAAAATTCCTAGCATGTTCTTCTCAAACTTCCATCACTCATTTTCGTGAAATTCATACATTTTATATTGGGCCCCACAGATATGTATAGTGGATAAGGGTAATGGGACACCTTGTGGCGGTGTCCCAAGACTACTAAAATATTTTTTTTTCTAAAGATATTATGAAGCGTGATTTTTTAGGCAAAAACAAACTTAAACGTGCGCTTTAACAACATCTCTAATCATACTTTCATTCCTTCATTTTATTTCTTCATAGCTTCAAAATGAAGAATGCATATTAAATTCAAAATGAACAATCATATTAAATTCTCTATACATGGAGTACCAAATGAGAAATGAAGAGCATTCTTCAAATTCATTTTGCACATTACAATTACATCTAACTTGTGATTTTATAATTGAACTTTTATAAAAATTACTAGCATTAGAAATGCATTAACAGTTCAAGATGAGAACAATGTTGAATATATTAGGATAATATTTAAAAAGAATGGAAATTAAAATTAAATTTTAGAAGGAAAGTTGAACTTCGGAAAGAGATGAATGGATTTTTGAAAGTAGAGATGAAAAATGACGTATTGTGGGGGAGTTTTTTTTTTTTTTTTTAATAACCAAGAAAACTTATAGTATTAGACTAAGAAAAGAACACTACTGGTCTGAAAATACAAGGAAGAGACGAAGAAAAAATACAAAATCTGCCAAAAATGTAGAACAATAATGATGGAAACCACCAATCCGCTCAGATGTGGATGGAGGAAGACGACAAAATGATATCAGCATTCGGAGCCCCACATCTCTTTGTCCCACCGCAGTCACCGCTGCTAAGCGACACCACCATCGCTGCTGAAGTTTGTGTCAATAGTAGTATTGTTTTGCAAAAAATAGTAGTATTATTTTTATTCTTCGAATAAAGAATTGAGTTGGAGTCCTGGAGAGATGCCATAAGAAATAATAGAACTAGTAACATATAAATAACAAAAAGAAAAAGCGAAAAAAGTGAGTAAATTTTTTTGACGAACACAAAAAGTGAAATACAGTACTACTTTATCAATGTGGTAAAGGCATAACTGCATAATTACATTTGCTTGATTTAATGCTAGAGAACTTTTATTTATTATTACAATCGGTGGAAGAAATATCAGAATTGCAGTATGCCCATAACAATATCTATTATGGAGATGATAATTTTTTACACATTAAAGTGTTCATACAGCTACATTTAGAATTCACTTGATCACTTTGTTAAGGTATGAGTTAAGTAATGAACTCGTATGAAGTATTATAGAGCTAGCAAGAAAATAAAAATATTGTATTTTTTTTTATTGGGGGTTCAATCTTTGATGGCTGAAAAGTCGGCCAAAAACTATAAGCATCCACTTTTTTGGTATTGCAGTCCATGGAAAATTATAAATATTTGAATTATGTTAGGCCTATAATTATACTAAACCTAATTGATAACTCATTAAGGGAACAAATAACCCAAAGTAATTGAAATTATCAATAGGCATTATGGAAATTTACACTACAAAAGTGGCCAAAAGAGCTAAACTCAAATGCCAAAGAATTAACTTGATAGGCCTCTATGTTAGACTTGTTTACAAACAAAATACTTATAAAATAAGCACAAATAATGGAATAATTTGAAGGGGCACAAGGACCCGGGTCCCCTTACACCCCTAATTCCGTCCCTAGTGATAGTTAATCTCGTACTCCTCGGTCTCAAAATTTTACTCCTCCATTCTTACACCCCTAAAAGAAAGGTACTTTTCCTGATAACTTTTCATATTATTGCATCAACTTAACAGATTTCATTTAAATAGTTCTTTAAAGTGGCACAGTAAATTCAAGATATTATATACCAAAATATTTTAATTTTATTTAAAAATATAATGATTTATCGTAATCAACTGAAATTTTGGAACTGGAAGTGATTGACCTGCAAAGACATAATCACTCAATCCAACCCAAACGTTAAAATCTAGAGTCCACTCTTCTGCATTACCCATGTACCAAACAAGCCCTAGTAGGGTACGATTCTTTTCAGTTCTGTAGGTGAAGTCAGCGCGTAGACCAATTTGACTATTGACTAGCCTATCAGAACTCGCAGCGTGGCAAACCAGACCGTTACAGACACGTCAGACACTGACTAAAGTCAACAATTGGGGAAAAGCCCCACCGCGGGGGTAATACCGCACGGAAGGACAAGACCGAGACATATCGACCCAAGTATAGGATGTTCTTAGAAAAGGGACCCTATATCATGAAGAATTCACCTGTCGCGACCCTTCAATAAGGGAATTAACGCGACAGGAAGAAGCTTCTACTTGTAATTAAGGCTCGCGAGACAAACCTGGCCATAAGGCAGGGACAAACAAGTCATTGTGAGCCTTGTTTTGGGTATTGGCACGACCTAAAGGGGTCGCGACCATGCCTATTATAAACGGGAATATAGGATATATATATATAAGTGGCTTCGAGGATTAAGTGGATAAGGGATCGTCGTGATGGAATGACGCACACTGGATAGACCGCGAAGATTATCCTAATGGGTAGTGACGTCACCCATGTGGCCCAGGTATACAGAGAGAACACGTGTCCTCATATTATGCGGGGAATGTCTGAAGCCCAATGATTCTCTCTAGATCCCAATAAATATGAGACATTCTTTCATAAATTCCGATATAGATTGATTTGTCCTCAAGACACGGAAACCCCAGAGAAAGAAAGTGATTCAGAGCTTTGGAATCAAGAACATTGTTCTTGAGTGTGCTCGCGAACCCATTTCTCCTGGAGCTGGTGCTTAAAGACGATTGATCTAGGGAGTGGACTGAATACCGCTGCCTTCTTTCCCTGTCAGTTTGGCCTAATCTTTCACCCCATTACTTATTTCTTCTCATCTCAATCGATTGTTAGCTATTGTTTGCCTCTCCAAGTTGAATTTATTTAACTGACCAAGAACCTATCTTACATCAGACGACTTTGTTGGGGAGGCTTTCATAGCTGATTGTTCAGAAGAGACGTGGATTAGGCCCTAGTCCTTCAACATAAGCTGTTCGAAGTGCTATCGAAACACTACGTCAACGAAGCATGGAAAACAACCCACCAGTTCTGGAAGAAGTCCATGAAGTTGACGCTAATCAGATTCTGTCAACGCAGAGGCCCTTTAGGCCATTCGCGAGGGACAACAAATGATGCAGCAGTGCCAAGCTCAGCTGTTTGCCGCAATAACTCAACTCGCTCAAGTAGTGGATGCTTCTAGGGCTACGTCGACTCTTCCAGTGCCCCCACTCAATGTGGTGGAAAGAAACCTGCAGGCACCGCCAGCCCCACTAGCCACTAATATCACTGGGGGTGCAGCTCCAGCAGCACCACGTGTAAACCAAGTAAATCCACCTTCTGTAGCTGCTCAGATTCATGCCCCAGGAACACCTGCAGCTAACGCCGCCGCTGGGGGACCTAACCTAGCCCCAGCACAACCTCAAGCGTTTATTACTTTCGCGGACGTTCAAGTTCTGTTCCAGCTCAACTTACATAAACGCCCACCAACCACAACCCTCTCACATTCATGTGAACTCTACACCTACTCATAGGAATTTGGACATACACAAGGTGCGGCTCACGTGATAACCATGTAAAAACTAAACAAACCATGTAATAACTTTTAATCTTCCCTTCTTACTAACTGTCCCTCCAACCATATCTACCTCTTTATCTCCCCCTCATTATACCACACTTCTCCCCTTCAAAATATATCCCGCTAACAAATAGACTGTAAAAACTAGTAGCTATTAGCTAGCCTTGTGTTGATGATCTAATGAGATAAACAATGTCCTATAGCAAGAGAGGATAATATATGATTAACAGATTAATTTTTACCTCTAGGTCTAAGAAAGAGATATCTAATTACCTCTAAGTCAAGTCACTTTTTAGGTAAGTCACTCTTTTTTGGGGTTTAGGTTTAGGGTGCATTTTCCTATTATAAGGTATTAGTTTTTAGACACTTTCATAGGGTAATCTAAGATTTTAGGCACTTTCATAGGGTTACTTAGTCATAGGATATCCTAGGGTTTATGTTTATGGTGCACTTTCTTAGTATAGGGTTTTAGTGGTTTAAGAACTTTTATAGGGTACCCTAGGATTTTAGGCATTTTCATAGAGTACTCTAGGATATAGACACTTTCATAGGGTACCCTATGGTTTAGGTTTAGGGTGCACTTTTATATTATAGGATTTTAGTGGTTTATGCACTTTCATACGGTACCCTAAGGTTTAAGCACTTTCATCGGGTACCTTAAGATTTAGGCCCCATTCCACTAACTCAAAAATTCAAAAGTCAGCTTATTGCGGTTTTTGAGACAAGTCATCCTCTCATAATACATCACATAAAAAACCACAAAAAGCCAATGCGTATTTCGAGCTCTCACATAAAAAAGTAAAAAAATCAAAAAAACCAAGTTAGTGACACACCCCCTAAAGACACTTTCATATGGTTTGGAGAGTTGAGGAGAGAGAGATTGTATCCATGTGGGGTGGGTAGAAAGAGAATTGTATCCATGTGGGGTGGAGAGAGAGAGAGGGACGGGCGCACATGGGCCAAATGGGTTTTCGGGAACATTGTACTTGGACGTTCTTTTGGAATTTGCCGCTTGACTTGGATGTAAATTGCTCGCGTGGGCTGTACCGGCCTGTAACTCCCTCTATGATTAATTAGCTTTTCTTAAATTGTTTAAAGTTCCCTGAAGTAGATTCATGAAATAGTTTAATCATCAACGCAAGAGAATGGACATCATAATTTTTTTTTTTGGATGTAGCAATCAAATTTGATCGCCAAGATTTCTACAAAAAGTTCACTTCTTGTCTCATATCTATGTCCACAACGATCATATAAACAATATTCATATTAAAAACATTCATAAACCCAATTTTGATTAATATATCTCGATGGGCATATATGAAGATGACATGTTCTTATGTTTATTGATGATGTCAGATAAGTTATGACTCTTCATATCTTATAGAACTGATTTTTTGTATAGATATTTTTTAGATAAGATTTGTGGAGATGAATGATCAGAGCATAATGGATTGGGTCGGTCCTTATTTTTTGAGGGCCTAAAGCGAGAATTAAAAACTGTTATCCTTTATGACTTTTACGAACATATAAAATACATAAATTATCTTTTCCAAACCAAATCCAGGTATTAAACAACACAAAAAAATTCCGAACGATAACGAATGATACAAAAATTTAAAAGCATCACTTACATGTTACTAATCCTAAGACTATATAATGAGATTTTAGAGGTATCACTTAAATGTCACTTTTTTTTTTATCAACAAAAGTACTAATTATGGCTGCCCGAGGAGTTTTACCAATGGCCCCGTTACGTATTAAAGCATTTTCTAGCTTGACACTATCTTCAAAAAATCACTGCTTGTAGAATTTTACTTGTACATATCAAACAGAAAAATCAAAATATTCATCACATTTATGTAGTTATTTATAATTTTTCTTCAGAAATTTATAATGGGTACCAAAATATAGGGGGTCTATAAAATTTGAATAATTTTCGGACCATAAAACGACCGTAGCTTGGACTTTAGCCCAGAACCGGCACTGGTAATGGGTTTAGAGTTAGGCAAAGAAGTGAGAGTTTAGGAGAATTTTAAGCGATGGACCATGAGGTAACCCAATACTAAATTTTTTTTGTTCATATTCTCTGAATCTAGCATTTCACATTACTGGTTAATTGAAACAGCCTTTCATATTTTTTCTTTTTTAAGTTCATTAGATTAAAAAAAAAACACGAAAGAACATTACATCACGGGTCTCTAAAAAGCATGAATCGCCCAGTTTTGCCCATTTTCTAGATCTTTAAAATGGGCTCGCCTTGATTATCATAACCGCTTATTTTTAGATCCGAGATCATCAACTAAGTTAATATTCATCAAATTATCAATCAGCACATGATCGCTATAGGTTTGTCTTGGTATAAATGAGATTTATCACAAAAAAAGATCTCAAAATAATGCGCCCAACATTTTAATAGGTAACTGATAAATAGGAATTTCAACTAGGGATGGGTATGGGGCTGAATCGGGGTCGGATAGTAATATAGTATTACTTCCATCCCCGATCCCGAACCCATTTAAAAAAAAACATATCGCTATAGAATCCCAGTTACATGCCCATACAAAGATGGGAAATAGAATCCCAATTACATGCCCAACAGAGCAATACCCAAAAAAAAAAAAAACCATGAAATCCTATACTGTACAGCAGTTCAACAAGGTAAGTATCCAGAATCGCAGCAGAAGCACTCCAAGAGTTGAGCCTAACCCAATGTGTAAACAAGACACATGCCGATTAAAAAAAAAAAAACAAGACTCATCCCAATGAAAAGATTAGCAGTACCAATAGGACAAAAGACACTCGTTGAGATCTCATTTGAGTAGCCAAAAACAGTCAAGAGATCACAAGTTGAAAGTCCAAAACCTATCCAAGTTGAGACCCCGATATGTTTGGAGAAAATTTAGTGAGACCCCAAAGATACATAACTCATGAATAGACCCCTAAGTTTCGGGGATTCGGGGACGGGGCGGGGAGAGGATGGATCGGGGAATGGATTCGAGGTGGATTGGGCGGGGATATGCCTATCTCCACCTCCTACCCAATCCACGAAATTTTTCAAAAAAATCTCAATATCCTATCAAATCTTCAAACAAATCTCCGAATTGCCGATCCGTTCGCAGTGGGGATCGGATCGGATTGGATTCAGACGGGTCGGCGAAATGGCCAACCCTTACTTTAACACTATCAATGGTAGACATAAAATACAAATGGTTTCGAATCTTGAAGTGTGTCTGAAGAGGACACCCAAACGAGAAAATTGGATAGTCGATATTAATTCAACCTGCCGCACCCCAATCCCATCTCGATCGGGGCGGGTATTTTTAAAAAATTCAGGTATAGGGTCGGGGTCGGAGGAGAATTGTAAAAATCCGACCGGGTTAAAGTAGCCATCACCCCACCCCAGCCCCGAATTTTTTTTATGCATAATATTTTATTTTTATTCTTATATTTTTACCCTTACAACTAAATTACTACCACATTATATATCAATTATCTTTCAGTTTTCTTATATACAGTAAATGTTTTGTGAACTTTTATTACTTGTACTCATTAATTTTAGAGTATATAAAACATATTTTCTTAACGTGTAAAAAAAAAAAAGGAGTGGGGCTGGGCGGGTAAATCCATTACCCGATGGGGCGGGGTAAGGGGTACCCATCCATTACCCGGTCTGGTTTAGGGAAGGGCAGGGGTAGGGGTGGAGCTATATTTTTGGGTCAGGGTCGGGGCATGGCAAAACCCGCCCCATTGCCTTTCCTAGTTGAGACCAACATTAAAAAAGGAAGGTTCTGCTTTTTCAATCCTTATATCCATTTTTCTAACCATATTTGGGTAAAAAAATTGAGGCAAAAATTTCGTTTGGGTATGCCATCTCCAATGTTATATCCTTTTTTGTATCCAAATTTAGTATTTATCAAGTTTCCCTCCAAAATATGAGTCAAAATAGCACATTTGTACTCCTAGTAAGGAAGTGAAAAGGTGTTGATAAAAAAATGGGTATGGAATTGGATCTCCACAAATTTGGATAAGAAAAAGGGTAACACTAAAAATGGGTAGGAAAATGAGTACATAACATTGGAGATGAGTTTGTAAGTCTTTTGTTAAATTTTTGGGTATGAGTAGAAAAATGGAGGAGGATTCGAGATGCTTGAGTAAATAAACCTTTTCATGTAATAAAAAAAGAAAAAACTTTTTGTCACTAGTGTGTTTGTAGTATGTGACAACGTGCTTAGGTGAACGTACATGAAAATAGAGTGAATATTAATTACTCATAAAGCACCGCCGCGTGGTGTTTTTGTCGCACATAATTCTCCATCATCACACATTCAGACAAGCTCATCACTCAATCAAGGATCTTATAGAAATATTCTGATGTTGGAGGGTTGTGCAACGAAACGTGATGGTACTTCATGAACACTTAATTGTTCATGAAAATGGGCCTTATCACTTAGTTATCCGTGAAAATGGATTTGGTGGTAGATATATTAATTTGGAACCAGGGATGACAATTTCACCTAAAATGGTTAACCGCATCGAACCGAATCGAATCGATTGGGACATTTTTTAGCCTATTTTTTTTAGCCGTGGTTGTGTTTCTTAATTTGAAAAAAACGGCCGGTTCTATTTCAATTTTGATTTTGTTTTATATGATAACCACACCGACAGCGAATCGCAACTAAAACTGACACCGAATTGCAATATATGTATGTTATATAGCTTTCAGTCAGAGTTTAGTTATTCTTGATATACATAACGTAAATGTATAACTAAACTCTGACTGAAAGCTATATAACCTTCTCTTGTTTTTTTTGCCATTTCGTCTAGTTGATTAAGTTATTATATTATTCTTGATTGTTTTCCGTATGGGTATTTAGGTTGGCTTGGAGTAGTAAAAATTAGCTCCTAATTTAGCTTAATAGTACGAATTTTATTTTGATTAGATTGGTATGGGTTCAAGTCGGTTTTGGATCGGATCGGTGACCAAAAATGTTATGGCCAATTCGGTGAAAATCGATTGAACCGAGCCAATATTTGCGATTTTGGTTATAGTTTAGATAAAAAAAAATCAAATAATTTTTTTTCTTTTATAATCATCAAATTTTTCTTTGATTTTATTGAACCGAACCGAATCGAATCAAATCTTTGTGGTCGCTGTTTGGAAGTCTAGGGCTCTTCATCCATCATGTGTGCCATTGTAATTAATGGTTAATGGGTGGTCAAAACTCACCTGAGTCTCCACTCCCATCCGTAACAGTAACTGCCTCTAATTTAATGCTCACAGTAGCACAAGAAGTTAAAAAAGCCAAACCCCCCACCCCCCTGCCCTTTCACTTCCAGTTTTCTTTCATCATCAGAGACCAAACATACCAGAGAGAGAAAAAAAAACTGGGATTCTCTTTCACTTTCCCCCCCCTCTGATGAGCAGCAGATTAGATGCTTCACCCTATGAAACATCAAAGGGCTTTATACACACATAGACACACATATCTGTAACATGTATACCTCTTTTCTCTCACTTTCTTTCCCCTTGTGTTAGATTTTTCTTTCTTTTTTTCTTTTTTTGTTGTTGTATTAGATAGGAGTAATTTTTTTTTTCTTATGTTAGATTTTGGGAAGAAGTCGCTTTCCAGTCTCTGATTCTCATGACGACAGCGACCCATCATCTTCTCCCTCCATATCTCTCTCTGCATAAAAATAAATTTGTTACATTCTTTCCAATTTAGCAATTTCACTTTCTCATCTCATGTATTCACCTTTCCTATATATTTCCTCGAATTTTGTTGCATAACCCTTCTGAGCTTCCACCTTTTGCTTTTTTTTTTTTTTTCTTATCCTGTTTTTGTTTTTTGTTCAGTTTTGGGGATGTAAATGGTTTCAATTTGAAACTAATCTGCAGCATCCGTGGAGATTTAGGGTTTGATGTATTCAAGATTCAAGACTCATCCATTCTCTCAGACCCTCAGTTAAGTTTTTTTTTTTCTCCCCTTTCTTGCAGAATTTTTTTTTTGGGAGCAGTTTCTTGAAGATAAATTTGAAGTTTATTTATGTGTTAGCACTTTTTATGTTTTTTTGTAGTTTTTATTTTGCTGGGATTTCCTTAAATTTTTGTCACTTTTATCAGGGAAAGCTAAGAAAGTTAGGTTTTGGCAACATAATATAAAAAGTAAAGTAAATATGATCTCCTCTTTACTGGACCCTTCAGCTTAAGCAATCTAAAGGTGAAGTGGGAAATGGGTCTTTCTTCTCTATATCAAGCTTAAAATTAAGGTTAGGGTTAGGGTTTGTGTAGGCTCATTCTGCCAAGATTTTTCCTTACTATGGATTAATTTGTTGCAAAATTAAGGCCTTTGGTGTTTCAACAAGATGTACTTTAAATGCTTTTCTTGTATTGGTCAAGCTCTTGCTTGTAACTTTATAACAGAAATTTAAGCAAAAAACATGATAAATAAAACCAGTTTAAATACACAATTTAAGATAGATTCTAATGTTTAGTGTTGAATTTTGCAGTCTCTTTCTGATTTAAACAACTAATGGTTGTAATTATACTTCGATGCTTTTCATGTACTGATCAAAATTTGTTACATTCTTTGATCAAAATCTTCAATGCTTTTCGTGTAACAGAAAATTTATGGAAAAAATTTGAAAATGCAAAACCAGGTTAAATACAAAATTTAAGGTAGCTTTTAATAGATATGTTTGAAATTTCCAGTCTCTTCTGATTCTTTGAAAGAATGATATGATTACTTCTGTTTCGTTTCGTTTCTTTTTCTTTTGTTGGATTGATATCATTTGTCATATGGAATTTGGTTTGAAACTAGTCTTTCTACAGGTAGAAATGAATACCTAATGTAGGGCTAACCATATGGAGAAACTCTGAAAGTTTTATGATAGTACCAATTTCTTGTCTGATTACTAGTAAAAATCGCTCTTAAAGCTTATGGTAAAATTGTTATTCCTTAATCAACACTGTGAATTGCTCTTCTTTGTATATTTAGCACTTATTCTTTCAATCGCACCGAAGAAAGCGACTCAAACTAACTTGGAAAAAAACATTTCACTATAATCAGTTTCCTCAAATGATTGTTTTAATTTCAACCATGATGAAGGTAATCATATGTTGACCTAATTAATCATGGATGATGGAACGAGTATTATTTTTGTGGCTTGTATACAACTTGCAATGTTAATCTTTTTGCTTTCTCTGTCTGATGGCAGAATCATGTTTGTGGTTATGACTGGAGTACGAATTATAACTGCATCACAAGTTCTGTAATTAGGGCTTTGCTGGCCTTTGAAATAACTGTATTGGTACTTGTTTGTTGTTTCCTCTATAATGAGTCGCAGAGGCGAAACGAAGCATTTGAAACCATATATTCTGAATGTTTTTCATGCTGTAGAAAACCCACCATCGGTTTTATAACCATTATGCCATGGCTTCACCATTTATGATTTGTAGAACTAACCTTGGTAATAGAGAAATTTCATTTACTTCCAATTTGTATCGGTTGAATGCAGCTGAATGAGGTTACCAGTCAAAGAAAGGAGCTGCAGAGGAGTGGTCCGAGAGGGCTTCCTTCAGCCCACCCATGGAGGAATCAGGGGTCTGAATTAGCTGCCGACTCATTCATCCGACCACTCAGTAGAAAAGGCATTCGCTGGTTGCATGCTACTGTGGTTGCGTGAATGATGCGGGAGATAGTTTTCATTCTTCTCCCTCTGTGCTTGGACTGAAGGGAGCTCCTTCATTCTGCTGCTTGTATCCCCCCTTCCTCCTCTTCAATCATGGTATCATTCTCATTTTTTTGTACGCATATATTTTTTGTATTATTGTAGCAATAAGGCACTCCAATGCCTTGTCTTATAGTTAAAACAAGAGTGATCGTGCATATAACGTACGTTCGGTGAACCATGTAAATCAGTTGTTTTTGTAGGTCGGGCCTAAATCCATTTAAGAGTTCTGCAAATTTCTAATTAAATGAGCCGTGTGGACTCAATTTATGATTACATCGCCAATTTTTTGATCGTCTTCTAAGTTATTTCATGCTCATGATTAAGTAATGATCCTAATCCAAACACGTTGTAAGGCTCTTTACCAGTCGGCATTTGTGCAGTTGGAAAAACGTAACAAATCTCCTTTCCCATTTGCTGCAAAATTTGGCTACTGTGGTAACCACTATCTTCTTTCCAATCCATTTGTTCCCCTTTTGTTTTTTCCCTTTTGTATATGTGTAGCTAGGGTTATCCATTGCTACCTTCTCTTTTATTATCCTGATTTCTGTCCTTTTTGTTTTCCCCTTATATTGCAATTTCCTCTTACTACAGAGTACAGACTATGGTGCTCTTAGATCAGTGAATTTTACCACAGAAAAAGTGAATTTTATGTTGTCATGGATTGGGCACTCTTAAGGTGGTTGGCCCATTGAATTTTTTCCATGCTTGTTAATCAGTGGCTGTCCTCCTCTCAGTTAGATCCACCATGTTCATCCACAGAGGCTTCACGTGGTTCGTGATTAAAAGCCTCACTTTTTTTATTTTCAGATGTGAAAATCGTCTTTTATTTTAGTAAATGAAAAAGTGAATCTCCCCTTTACAATTCTTTCTAATGCATGTTTTCCTTTCTATGTCGAATATTATGTACAGTTTGTCTAGAGAGGAATTATGTTTAACCTTTTTTCTGCGCTATGACGAGAAAATGAAGACTGGAAGTGGGAGCTAAGTTTCCGGAAAGTGCTTTGTTCTTAAGTGTGGTATGTTCAGTGCATTGTTTCGCCTTCTTTTTTTTTTTTTTTTGGTACATCGGAAAGCAAAAACAGAAACGGAAATGAAAACAGCAACAACAACGAGAATGAAAAAACAGCCACACAACGATCAAACCCAAATCTACACAAGATCGGGTTCCAGAGAAGGTTTTGTTTATTGTTTCGCCTTCAAGCTTTGTACTTAGGGCAGATTTAGGTTTTGTTTCAGATACAACTCTTATAGAAAACCTTTCGGCCTTAAAAACAATAAACCGTCGCACTTCCGCTCTTTTTTCTATTCTAATCTGAATATAAATATGATTTTCGTACCAGCAAATTGCATACTTCAATGACTAGTTGCGTCGACAAAGTAGGAGTTCATGTATCCTTTAGGGTTTAAATTTTCATTCATCAAGAAAGAAAGTACAAGCTTTTAGGTTTAAAATTCCAGTTCCTTTTGGTCCATCAAGAAAGAAAGTACACTTTGCCCTAAATTTTATTCCATCTGCATCTGTGCCCTAATTTCATTGGCTTTCGCAGATCATATTTTATAACCCATTTGCTATGTTGGCTTCCATTGAGATGCTGAATTCATTACTTTGTTGCTAGGGTTTGTTTAATGTTTTATGTGTTTCTTTGATATGTAAGATGAGCACATGGTTGTTTTTAATTTTGGGTTTATGGGAGTTTTTCCAAATGTGGGTGGGGGGGACCTCTTCTGCCCAGATCCTGTTTTGGTAATGAGCTTTAGTTTGAATTTACTACAGTGCTAGTGCAGGTTGTACTGTACCTGGATACCCACTGCTCCTAAAAGTCAAATGGATGCTGTTTTGTTGTGGTCCCATTTCTCCTCATATTGTTTTGGAAAAATGTGAAAATGATGCAACCTATGGGTGGTGTATATTCTGTTGTTGAATGATTGAATCATTCTGAAGGAAGTGAATTCTCCTCCAATTACTTGGTTGCCTGGACTCTTCCATGCCACAGCACACCGCGTTCGATAGTACCATTATCGATTCGTGTCTGATTTTTTGCCGTGGATACAGAACGAGCGCTCAACCTCGCATTGCGGGAAACACTCTCTCACTTTGGTCCCCGCATTTTAGCTGGTATAATTCGGCCTCAAATTATACATGTAAGATTTTAGTCAAGACTCTTGAGACAAGTTTTTTTGGACACACTCACGGGTAAAGCTCAATATGACGACACTCCTGATGAGTATGTAACTTCTGATAAGATGATTCCTCATGTGTTATGAAACATAAGACAAGCCCTGGTTTGATTTTTGTGGATTTGAACTCGATCTGGATGTGCTTTCATCCACTTTGGACATTGGCATGTACCATATTAATGAATCATACTAATAGTCACAAGGGAAATGTATAGTTAGACTCCAACTGTCAATTTTTTTTCCCTGTCAAAGTTGATTCGACTGAGCTTTACTGAGCTTTGTCGATGTTCAATCAACCTTAGTTTTTTCAATGGACGATGGATATATTGTCGTCCTACAAAATTAACGGCTAGGATGGTTAACTATGATAGATCTTATTTTGCATCACGGGAGGATCTTTATATGAAACATAATGCAAATGATCATTAAGAGAAAACTATACATAAGCAGGTTTTTTTCTGCAAAAATGTGTTTCATGAACAGAAAGTAGAGAACAGTAATTCTCCTTCAGTGGTTATCCATCAAAATCTGATCGCATCAAACAGCAACAGAATTTTGCCAGTGGCATTTCTTTGACTTTCTCAACTGGAAAGTCTTGGATTCGACTAATACGTTGTCCATCAAAAAATCCGATCAAACAGCAACAGAATTGCCAATGGTGGCATTTCTTTGACTCTCTCGACTGGTCTGGAAGGTCTTGTATGTCTGAGGTAGTTTTTCGGTGGTACATGTAAGAACAGCGACGAAAAATGGAGCCATTTGACTTGAATAGGAACGGAGCTAGAATTTTTACATTTGTGGTGCAAAAATATATACTTAACTAGAGGGTGAAAGTTTTTAAAACATCTAGCGGTGACAAATCTATATAATCCCTGGACAAAGTTTCTTTTTTCTATGAAATTGTATTTTTTGAAAACCTTGTAATGGCGGCCAATACTTTTTCCCCCTAACTCCGGACATGGGTTCCCCGTAGTGATTAAGTCACTACATCCCCATAGTGACCTCAATTGTGGGCCCCATGAATCTTTATTTGAGATCGGAACCGTTCATTTTTTCAAAAATGTTGAGCACACTATGGGTTCAAAAAATTATGATCATCGGAGATTGATAGAAACACAATTGAGACAAATTTGTCTTACAGTGTATTCTCCAAATGATATTGACAATCCATATAAATGGTATCCGAATATATGGCTACCAATATCCAATTAATTTGATTTTTTACATGAATGATCTACTCAATATTCCCGACAAATTGTGCGGTTCCGATTCTAAATGAAGATTTCATAGGGCCCACAATTGAGGTCACTACGGGAACATAGTGACTTGGGTCACTACGGGTACCCCAAATCCACTAACTCCATCCTTGGACTTGATCGGCTTCAAAGCTGACGTGAATATATATAAAACTATGTACTATATGTATAGAGACACAGTTTCATGAAGTGTTTGATTTCCTTTTAATTCGACAGTGGAAAATGGACTACGTGACACCTTACCTATAGTCTTCAATATTTTGAGTATTTAGCAATACATTTAGAACTAGCATGATGAACCCGTACTTAGATCGCAAGATGCTGGATTAAAACATTACTTAAGAATATAGTATTTAATCAAACTATGTACGTTTATTTCTCTTATTTGAAAATAAAATATATTGGTATTTAGCATTCTGTCTATGTTCTCCTAAATTGAAAAACACTGATCAAATTGCCCAACAAAAAGCATTTACACTGCACCAAAAAAAAATACATTTTACAACTTACGTGCCAATACATTTAGTGAAATGGTTTTTTTTTTTTTTTTTAAATTTTGAATTTTATTCTTCGAGTGTGACTAATTAATTTTGAAAACCGTAAAAGTTCACGTAAAGTGAGTGTATTGAATATTGGAGACTTTTGTTGTTCCAATACACTCACATAGTATGTGGAGCGCACTTGAGAGTGTGTGTGTGGACTCCACACACCATGTGAGTGTGTTGGAGATGGATTATTTGTACATTTATCATTGTTGTTACTTCTTGAGGATCCCAAATCATGTGCCAATTGGGATAAACACATGATTTTGAAATTCAAAAATGATTGTGTTAAATGTAATATGATTAGGTTACATGTCTCACTTCAAAAATTGAATCACTATCCAATGAATCACTGTTACTTGTCGCGTCTATGTTCATCTTCACGAAAAAGCATCCTACAATACCATATTAGATGTCCAAAATTGAAAAAAGATGATGCATGATGATTCTTCAATATTTGAGTATTTAGCAATAAAAGTGTTTTTTAAACTTATGTTACGTCACAGAAATACTATCTTTTTCATGTGTGAAAAATATGCGTAAAGAACAATTTTGTAACTGTATTTATCCAAGTAAAACCCATAGATTATGCGTCACGAACCGACATCAAATCTGCCAGACCTATTCTAATTTTGTGCCCGGCTTACCGGCCTGTTATCTCAAGGGGTCCAATCTTGCCTCTCTTGTATCATCTCGAACCTCTACGGGAATAAGGTCCCATTTCACTAAGTTTTATTTATTTATTTATTTTTTCAGAACATTTTTAGTTGATGTATTATGAAAGAATGATCTGCTTAAAAAACGTAAAAAGCCAAAAAGTCTTTTAGCGGTATGGGGCCCAAGCGATATTAGTACTAGCTCTATAAGAGCATCTCTGGTTTTTTTTTTGGCTAGTCGGAAACTATCTCAAATGGGTTTGGTTGTTCCATAAAATTGACTTATTGTGTTTTATGACACAAGTCACTCTCTCACAAAACATCAGTCCAATTTTACTCAAAAAGCCAGTTCCATTGACTTATTCAGTTTAAGTCAGTTTGCGGAACGAGGTGTGTACTAGGAACTAGCAAAATAAATACTTCCTCCGTCCCTTTTAAGTGTGTTACCTTGTAATTCCAACTTATTTTCTCTCATATCAACTTTTACAACTTTTACATCTACTTTCCACTACTTACCCTTATCAATATAATAATGCCCACTAACTTTTCAAAAAGGAATATTCTTTTAAGGGCAAAATAGGAAATGTACCCACTAACTTTTCAAAACACATTTATTTATTTATTTTTGCCAAAGTTTAGGACTAATTTCATAAATGATAACCAAAATAAACCGATTACATCAACTTGGGCTCTCATATGAGAGCCGGGGGGGGGGGGGGGGAGGAGGATAGAATTCCCACGTACGGATCTCGCTCCCTCTCACTGCATCCTTGGCCACCAAGTGAGCCGCAGAATTGCCAATCCGCCTAACAAAGCTGGCTTTGATCCCTACGATGTCCTGCCACAATCCATGGATATCTTCAATTAGCGTGCCCGCATCGGTATTAATTTCTCCCTTCCTCTGAATCACCTGATACGAATCACCTTCCAATTGAACCCTTTGCAAACCCAACTCCTTAGCAAAAACTAGGCTTTCACGAGCTGCCATCCCCTCGAGCACCAATGGGTCCATCATGTTGTCAAAGTGAATAGCTCTCGCCGCCCTAAAAGACCCGTTAGAGTTCCTGATAACAATTCCCAAACCACTTGTCTTGATTCTCTTGTCTAGCCCTCCATCAAAATTAATTTTAACCCATCCGCTCAATGGTTTTTTTGAAGGCCGTCGAAACACATTTATTAAGGGACAACCCAAAATGAAAAGTTAAACACTATAAAAGGAACGGAGGGAGTATGTATTTAACGTGCTACAACGCTTGTATCAATTATATCAATCTTGAGGTGTGCTAGAATGTAAAGTTTGGCAATGTGGCTACCAAACATTATGTGGGTCCCATCTTCCTAAATCAAATTTCAAGCCTAAACCAATCGGAATTTATTTTAAAGAGTTATCAGATGTTATTTTAAAGAGTTATCAGATGTTATTTTAAAAAGATTCACACTCTTCACTAAACCCATTGTAGCATTCATTTATATAATAAAGTGTTGTTTGATAAAACTGAAAATTAAAATTGAAAGCTGAAAAATTAAGTCTTAAAAAACAGTGTTTTTGGCAAAAATAAACCACTTGGATTATTTTTTTGTCCTTGTTCAAATTGTTTTTGCATTTGTTAGTTTTACGTTGATTTTATGTGGATTATTGGTTTGTCTCGGCAAGAAGAATCTAAAAAGTATAAAATTGTGATCAAAATTTTGAAAAGTTCACTAAAGACAAAAATAATCCAAATTTTTGTGGATTATTAAATTATTTTTGTCTTTGTTCACAAAAATTTAAGTTTGGTTAACAATTTTTTACTTTTTAGATTCCTCTTGTCGAGACGAACCAATAATCCATAAAAAAATTGACGTGCGAATTTTTTTTGAATAAGGACAAAAAAATAATCCAAGTGATTTATGTTTGCCAAAACACTAATGCATAAATTTTCCATTTATCTTAAATTGTTTGTAGTGGACTAGGGGTGAGCATGGACCGGATTAGTTTAGTTTCATAGTAAACTAAGAACCAAACCAATACCTACGGATTATAAACTTGAAGAACCAAACTAAACCACAAAATGCGTAGAACCAATCCAATCCAATCCAAACCATTAAAATACGGTTCTATTTCAGTTTCTCGGTTTGCTTAAAATTGAGATATCATCTCCGTAATCTATAAAGAGTACTTAAAATTGTGTAGATTAATAAATCAAAACTTATATTAAAACTAATTCCATTAAAATAACCAACACTCTTTTATATATATAAAAATTTAGAGTAATTAGTCTTGGTAGTGAAGTAATAGGAATAAGTATTGATTTTCAGGCATAGAATTTGAAAAATTTAGGAAATGGGCTTTGGAATCACTACTAGAATGGATAATTTATTGGGGAATTAGTCTGCTATGACTAAAGCCAATGTTCTTTCGGTGTATTGGAATTATAGGAATGCGTTGTGATATAAAGAAGTTTAGGCTAAATAAAAACTTGACAGAAAAAGAATACTGAATACTTGGGGCGGTTGAATAGAAATTAGGAAGTTAGTTGACTGTGACCTCCATGTTTATTTGGTGTATATCAAAATAATATATATACATACGGTTCGGATCGGTTTGTAACCGGAACCATTAACATAAATCCACAAACCAAACCATTGAATATGGTTCCTAATTTTTTTAAAGCAAGACCAAACCAAACCAAATCATTCGAATGGATTGGCTTGGACTGGCCTAGTTTCCCAAAAGATTTTATCAAAATGTGATAAAATCAACCATTGATTTTATCAAATCTTGATTTTATCTTTGATAAAGATAAAATCGTTTGGGAAACTCACCCTTGCGGTTTGACGGATTTTCTGCTCATCCTGTGGACAGTTCTTTAACGTGAGAGCAATTGAGGTGGACGTGTGTGGGGGTTGAAGGGGATATAAGAAGACGGTGGATTTGTGTGTTTCCCCGAAGATGAAATCTTAGCCTTTAAAAGTACTTTCCTTTGCAACCTAAGCCCTTCCCTTGCAATCTAAGCCCTTGAATCTCAATCCACGGGTCCAACATATAGGAAACTCAAAAACTTTTCTTCCTTATATATATATACTAGCGCATGCCCCATGCATGAAGTCACGCTTTAAACAATTAACACGCAAATCAATATTGGGCTCGCGTACAGTATCTCAACCCCTGGACAACCATGCGAAAAACACTAGCCCAAAAAAGGAAAGAGAGTGAAATCTGATCACAAAATAATTGAATGACTTTCTAATTCCAGGCAGTAGCAATACGATGTGAATATAACTGCCCATATGACCGCAAGCCCCATATCATTCAGCAAGTGCTTAAGTTTCTATTGGTATTATGGTTCAAAAAAAGAAAAAAGTTCCTATTGGTATTAGGACATGAAAACAACTGAAGGCACTAAATCTATCGGGTCTGTGTCCATTCATTGCCCATGCCTAAAGGCACCGAGAATATAAACCATCAGCACAATCTAAACCAACTAAGATTCCTCGCATTGAATTTCACATATTTGATTCATCAAGAAAGAAAGATACTCTTTTCGTGCCATTTTAATAGTTTAGTTCGGTCTCCAATATAATTTTTAAATTGTTCTTATTTTTCAATCTAGAATATTTTTAAAGATTTTAAAGAACTTTGTATGATAGACCTAATTGAGATCTATCATCTAAGATTCATATTTACCGTAAAATTCATTATAGATTGAGGACTATTAACAATTTATAAATTATATTGGAGACCGAATTGGACTATTAAAATGGAACAGATGGAGTAGTGCCGAACTAAATATGACAAAGTCTAGTATTGAGTATAACTAAGGACCGTTGAAAGAATTCTCTCAATAATCAATCCAAGAGCCCAATAAAGAATTCAAAATAGTTTTTAATCTCAAATAGATATCAAACTTAAATATAAAATAAACTCAATAAGGGAATGAGAGAGAATCACCACCAACTCAGTCAAAGCCTCTTCCTGTTATAGCATCAAGGGAAAAGCCAAACATCTACAATAGACACATCAAATCCATTAAAAACTTTGCAAAAAAGGGAGTGTGAAAATCACTCTTCATAATTTATATATTTCAGTCGACAACACCACGGCCTTGATGAGCTTAATTAAATTCGGGGCAATCATTCCGATACCAATTACAGTGCGACTTGTTAGCTCCATCCTCGCTCAGGCACTGCATCATTCAAGAAGACAAGGATAAAGCAAAAGCGAAAGGATCAGAAACTTTGAACAACCACATAGCTAACTTACACTAATACGAGAAAAAAAACCCAATGCTCATCTACACAATTCAAATAAATCTGTCACAACCCTGAAGCCTTTGGCTGGTAAGGACATTTTTATGTCTCAATAATATAAATAACTATCCCATAAAGTGCACAAGTTCAATGGAGGCATCCTTCAGGCAGAGAGATTATTCAGTCCATACACTTGGTCTTTCGTCCCAAGAAATGTGTGGTCGAGGAGAGGCTTGGGGCACCATGTGGCTGTCCCAAGGGCGTCGAATAATTTTTCTTTCAGGAATATTATGTGGCCAACATATATATACCACCAGAATTGGGAGAAAATCCGGTAGAACTTTAAGGCCAGCAAGTTTTATAGCACATAGGCAACTGAAACAATACATGAGTAAAAATGAGTGTTGTCGAGATGAGGATGCTAAGCTAAGATTAGGAATACCTACATACGCAAAATACCACCAACTGAAGATAGGTAGAAAGAACAACCAAATCCGATTGTATATGTACTATAAACGCCAGCAGATTGGTTGTCCTATATGCACATACTAAATTGTTTTAGTATATGCACTGCATAGGATGGAGAAAAGAATGGAACTATGAGAGCTCTCCAGAAACACTACCTATGGTAATCACCGAACGGCGAACACACATAAGATTTTCAGGAGGGGGATAGTAGGCTAGTAAACAGCAACGCAGCCACTGTTTATGTGGAAAATTTAGCAATTGAGAGGGATGTTGAGTGGCATCGTCAACAATTTAGAGGTTTTGATTGGTGAGGGATGACTTCATACCAAACAAAGAAGTCCCAGATTCCATAAGAAGTCTGGTTTTTGGGAGCACGGATGAGGCTCTAATGGCTATTCAACAGGTTCAGGGACTTCTAAACAGAAATTTTAAGGTAGAGGGTGACACTTGCAAGATTTCCTGTTTCGAAAAATTCAAATGAATCACCTATGATAATGTCAAACCCTGTTCAGAACAGACAAAGAAACATGGTTTAAGGTCAAGTTAGCTAAAGACCTAAGATGATTAGATCTAAATGGATTGGATTGAGGTGGTTGCAAGCGAGTGCAGTTGGCAAAGTTATTCAATTTATGGTGTAGATCAATAACAAGACCTTTTCATAGATGAATTCAACAAGATCAGTGGGTGGTCATCACATTCTATTCACTACGGAGTCGAAAGAATACATGGAGTCCTTTTTGGCTGAGAACGAAAGTGCTGATCATTACGGTTATCATCAGGAGAACGTGAAATAACCAGATGACTAGCTGTTTAGATGTAGTTGGATTTCTTGCTTCAGGGTACCTCCAAATGCTTGGCGTTGCCAAACTTATGTGAGTATCCATAGTCTGTGGGGTGAAGCTGTCAAACTTGATGAAATCATGTCTAGGAGCATCGCCTACATTAAATTAAGCATGTTTATAATACCCGAGCAACTAGTAGGTATTAATGACAGGAAAGCTAAAGGGGAATGCCTACACTGAAATTTGTTAAACTTACAGTGAAGATGTTAATGACAGGAGGAGGAGGCGGAGAAAACCAAACTACAGAAGGGCCAAAATCAAATAAGTGACAGTGAAGATGTTAATGCATCTTTTATGGTCAGTATGAATGCGGACTCTGTTCAAATTGTCAAGCATGTACAATGGCAGGAGCTGGATACTGGTTTTCACGATCAAGATGTTGAGGCAACCGAATCAGTTATTGGGTAGACAATTTCAGATGAAAACCAGAATACCATTAAAGCAGCTATGGTAATTGCTACATTTGAGGAGCACAATATGCAACCTAATTCCAATGAAGATGAGAAATAAAACAGTTGTCATAATTGGAAGAGTGGAAAGACGAAAGGGGGCACATGACTAGTTGGCCCTTGTGTTATTGAATCATATGAATCGATAACTTAAACAATTGTGAGAAGTAGCAAAAGAAAAAATAAAAACCACGAAGGATTTGAAAAAAACTGAAGACAAACGGAAGGAGAATCTTAGTTTGATGAAATTTCATGGCACAGACACTTTGGTAGCTGATAATTTTATTACGTTTGGCAAATATTATTATGCGCAACAGGAACCGTATATTTGTAAAAGAAGCTGCCGATCAAAAATAAAATATTCGCAAAAGAAGCAGATCTGAATAAGAAGTGCAGAAACTACTAGAAATTAGTTTTTTAAGGAAGAGAGGAGGGGATCAAGTCAACGATTTGAAAATATACGATCTAGAAACTCAAAGCATATTCCCAATCCGGTGGCAGTGAACCTTGGAATGTAAGAGGTATGAATTTGGCAGAAAAAAGAATGGTTAGGATGGTGGCATCCAGAAGGAAGATTGATGTCTGATACTCCGAAATACATTTCTTGGGACTCCACAGGGGCAGATGAGGTGAAGGCAATGGCTGATGGCTGGAGAGATCGCAAAGGTAAACCATGTGAATGGCTGGTTGGAGCAAGTTGAAGAGACTTTTGGTGAGTAAAGAGTGGAACCATTTCTCTAAACACTCTAAATGGGGTTTGCAAAGCCTTTTGATAGGGTTGTCAAGGAGTATTGGTCAGCTACTGAAATTGAAGGTTGGCCTGGATACAAGTTGTTGGACAGAATGAACGGATTGAGGAACGTTTTGAAAGAATGGAAATGCAAATGTTTTCATCAAAATTTGATCTGAAAATTCAAAAGCTGAAAATGAATTGCTACAGTTGGATATCAATCAAGAAGCTATAGCGGTATAAATGATGACGAAAAGAAGATTAAGATTATGAACAGAAAGAAAGAAACTCCGAGACCTCAATAGGAAAGAAGAGATTCTGTAGAGGAAAAAATCTCAAGCAACTTGGCTAAAAATTGGGACAGGGAAACAGCTTCTTTCCATCAAATGTTGTCAGTAGATCAAGTATATCTTATTGGGTTTGCCAATAATAAAAAAAAAAGAGTATCTTATTGGGCATCTTCACATGGTGGGTAGAACACTGACCCAACCAAATGAGATTGTAACAGTTTCAAACCCCTTTTTTCGATCAACTTTTTGTATAGGAGTTATTCAACAGAACAGAATTTGATGACGTTCTTGGAAAGCAACAAAGTTCAAAGGGCAGAACCCTCCTTTAAGGGAGATACACAGAGAACGACCTTTCTACAAGCAGTAAAAGATTGTGACCCTGGAAAGGCTCCTAGACCAGTTCAATTAAACCTCAGATTCATAAAAAAATTCTGTGGTTTGTTCAAAGGTGATTTGATGCAGTTTGTAGATTGAATTCTTGTTTCATCTCTCTATTGCTAAGATGAAAGGGGTAGCAGGTAACCCTTACAAAATACTCGCCAAAGTCCTTGCCAATTAAAGAGGGTTCTGTCTGACATCATCAGTGGATACAATCGGCAGTGGAAACAATAATGATACATATACAACAAAAGTGTCCAACTCGGCTCCAACATACTCACAAGGTGTGTGGAGCCCACACACACTTGAATGTGAAATGCGTGTGAGATGTGAGTGTGTTGGAGCCCAGTTGGACACTTTTGTTGTATACTTATCATTTTTGCAGTGGAAATATTTTGGAAGGAATCTTAGTTACAGACGAGATTAGAGAGGACTGGAAGAGAAGAAGTAAATTGGAAACATCTTGTGATTATATGACAAGCTTAACTGGAACTATACGGAATCAAATAGAGCATTTACATTTTGGCTTCAAATTGTGTAAATTGATCAAGGCATGGTGTCAGTTGGTGAACGGGCCATACTCTCCACATCCCCTCCTCTATTCGACTGGAGCTAAGGGTTTTAATATTTTCATGGAAAAGCGAAGTTGAAATGCTTTATTGAAGGATTAATTGTGGTGAGTAGAGGGGTAAACGAGCAGAGCCGAGCTTTGTAGAGCTCGAGCTCGAGCTTGGTTCGTTCGTAAAAGTTCGAATCACTAAAAAAGATTTGGCAAATATTAAAAGGAAGATATATTCAATTAATATTAATGAGTAAATTATACTGCCTCCGTCTCTTTTTAAGTGTGTTACCTGGGAATTCCAACTATTTTTCTCTCACATCAACTTTTACAACTTTTACATCTACTTTCCATTACTTACCCTTATCAATATAATAATACCCACTAACTTTTTAAAAAGGAATCTACTTTTAAGGGCAAAATAGAAAATGTACCCACTAACTTTTCAAAACACGCACTTATTAAGGGACAACCCAAAATGAAAATGTACACACTATAAAAGGGACGGAGGGAGTATGATTTTATAAGATTTTTCACTTAAAAAATATCATAAAAGTCCTACCTTTCTTTCTTAAGTTTTTTTATCACAAAAGTGCCCATCCGGGCTGAGCCCCCAACAAGCCAAGCCAAGGTAATTTACCTAACGGCCTTCTTAAACGAGCCGAGCCTATATAAACGAACCGAGCTTTTGCGAGCCGAGCCGAGCTTTATCGAGCTCATTTACTAAATGAGCATAAAACTCGAGCGCGAGCTCAGCTCGATTTCTAAACGAGCCGAGCCGAGCCTTAACAAGGTGAGCCACAAGCTGCTCGTGGTTCGTTTGCAGCCCCAGTGGTGAGGATATTTTGGTATGTGATGATCATATTTACCATTCCCAGACAACACCTCTATCTTTGTAAAGATGGTTGGATGAGATCCAACATACAAAGAGAATTCTACGTTGCTTTGAAACCATATCTGATGTGAGTATTAATTTCCAGAAAAGCGAAGTCCGTGGTGTGAGTTGGATCTCATATTTAAGAAAACTCAAGCAAAAGAGATTTTATTTGCAATTCCATCATAGAATCGGGTTTGCTGGTCAGTGTCAATCCAAACTAAATCACTGCAACTGTCAACGATCGGATAAAAAAAGAAGCTTCTTATCTTTTGGTGGAATATCATCCCTTACTCTAATCCAATTCATCAAATTTGCAAATTTGTTATCTGTGTTGTTCAAAAGACCTTAAATTGTGGCTAGTGAAATGAAGGACTTCAAAGAAGGCTTCATCAAATATCTACAAAGCGTGAAGAATGGGAAGAGAACAAGGGAGATGCTGGAAGTATGGGATGATTTGTTCCTCTTCAGAAAAATGTTTTTATGTTAGATCTTCTACATGATGTGATTTCAGGTGGAAGGCTATGCATCTTATATAAAAATATTACCTTCCAACATCGTCTGTTTCGGAGCCCTAAATAGCAGTAAAAGGGGTGATATCAGTGGATAGGCCCCGGTAAAAGTGGGTACATCGAAAATATTGTTGTGTCAGCCGCTAAGTCTGATTCTACTCATAAAGCACTTTTGATCCATGGCGCACCAGACAACAAATAACTTTGAAAAGGATTCAAAGTAAGAATCTATTTACACGAGAGGGCTTAAAGCCTTAAACTATTAGCTATAAATCCCTAATAACTCAAGGTCGAGCACGAGAGCAAGAGACAGTTATTAACTTATTACATCAAATGAGCAACTTGTGGTAGTCTCTAAGATAAAAACAATGTACCTGATTGTATAGGTCATAAGCCCTGCTGCACAGTCTACGGTTGGTCACTAATCTGTGGTTTAAGTACTCATCGATATCAGCAAAACCTGCAGCAGTTGCTTCCCTCTGGGTAGATTCCACCAGCTCTACAATAAATGGCAAGAACCAGCACAACTAATCCACACAAAGACTTTTTAACAAGAAACCACGATAGAAATCTTGATGAACACCAGCACCAAATCAAAAAGGTTGTACTTACCCTTATGTCTGTCAACCACGATTCCGCGACCTGGGACTGCATACAAGATGCATAAGAAAAGATGAGCAAAAATAATCAAATTATTATATCTATTAATCTCAAAAGGTCCCACATTGAGTTTTGTGAATGTATATGTATCATGATCTCTTAGTATCTTCTATTTTAGGACAATCATATTGTGATAATATCCTAATCATACAGTCCGGAAGCACTTTGCTACTTGATCCGTCCAACTTAATCGCCAATCTCTCCATCCTTACAAACAATTGAGCCAAGGCACACATTTCACAAATAGAGGAATCAGAAAAAAAAAACACAAAAAGGCTATGATGTCCAATCTTTGAAACTTCAGCACTAAATTACATCCTCTTATTTATTTTAGAGGCAAAAGTGACACTTAAGAAATTGGGTTGAGATTTGAAATTAAGAAATTATGGAAAGTATTGTGAAGTGCTGTGGTAGAAAATCTTTGGAAAATAATAAGAATTATGGTACAAGGCAATTTGTGGTTATTATACTAGACTTGGACTTGGAAAAGTAATTAAAAGGCCATCTCTCAAGGGGAAAGTCCACATTCGGTGGACCGAGGTGCATCTCCTTGATGGTTCTTTCCTTTGGAAGAAAAGAGGAATTTCGGTGCATCCATTGGGGGCACTCCACACGGCAGTTATAAAAAGGTGAACGGGACAGTAGGAGGAAAAAAAGACATCACGCAACATATAGGACAGCAGCTGCAGCTGAAAATTGGAGGACGGCTACGCCATCTCGACGAACGATACCGGAGTTTATGGCTGGGAGAACAAGATGAGTAAAGGAGGTTTTTGTGAGGCTTTATTTTCATCTATGTTAGGCTGAACTTTTCAACTAGGGTTGATGATGAAACCCCGTGAATTTTATTGATTAATATTCTTATGCGTATGATTTTTCCTACATACTTTAATTGCTTATTGTTCTTGGCTCATTAATTAATATGCATGAAATTGGATATGGGTTCAATTGGAATGAGTTTTTCTCATGATTTGATATTTGCATTTTAATCGAATTGCTTGGTTTATCAAAGTTCATATTTGAGTACGGGATATCTACTGTGATTTGTTTTTACGGATACAGTTGATGATTTTGACTTAAACTTTTGAATCAGAGGAGAAACGTATTTTTGTTAAATAAAAAAAGTGCTTAACGTAAAATTATCCACGGTGATTGAGATTAGCTTCTAAAAATCATTGTGTTGAATCATAGGAAAAATCATTGCATAATATTAATTGATAAATTTATGGGTGTAGATTCCGAAACCTTAGTTATATATTTTTCTCAACCGTCAATCTCCACTTTTTTTTGCGTGCTAGTTTAGTTATTTTTATCGTTAATTTATTTAGTTTTTATCTTCCAAATCAATCACACTTTTGGGAACTAGGTTAGGGTTTAATCAATTTACGTTTATTTAGTTTTCCTATTAAAAAATCACAAGTCCCTGTGGGTTTGACCTCGCACTTGCATAACTATACTATCAATCCGATTCGTGCGCTTGCGAGTACAATAAAATTTCACAAGTTTTTGTATGAATTTTAAGCGAATGCCTCGTGATTTTAGTGCTAGTCGTGGGAATCCAGTAGCTTCTGATTATCACGATAATAACATTAAGAGTAGCAAGCTTGATGATGCTAATAAACCTTCCTATGCTGAAATTGTTGCTGGAAAGAAAGCCTCTATTTCTGCTGCTCCTATTAAGCTACAAGACAAGTGTAATCAATGGCTGTCAAGGAGTGCTGCTGGGAAACTTCCTTCTCATAGGTCGTTAGAGTCTCTTAGGTTAAACATTCATAGCGGAAGGGGTTTGGAATGTTCAGTTAAGATCAATGGGAGGTATCTTCGTTTTACTTACTTTTGAATCCATTGGAGATATGAATTCTATGCTTGAAGGAGGCGGATTGTGCTGGCTTATGAACTTTTTTGTTGAAGTAAAACAATGGAAACTTGAACCAGTTAAGGAATACTCTCGTGTTGTTTGGCTTAACTACTACGGAGTTCCTTTGAATGTTTGGATTGCAGAAACTTTTTTCAGTATTGGCAAATTGCGGGGTGAGACAATTTCACTAGATGAAGCTACCTCTAATAGATATTCTTTTTCAGTTGGAAAGGTGAAGATAACTATGAATTTTTTTGAAATCATTAATCATATTGTTAATCTAGAGTTCAACGGTAATTTATTTCCTGTTAGAGTTGTTAAAGATCAAGTGGTGTAACTAGCTTCATCAAATGGTTTGCGAATGCAATGTGGATATCTTTGCCAAACATGTGAGCCAATCTAGTTCTGATGTTAAATCTGGATGTAAGCATAATGTTGAGGAGGCCCAGTCATTAAAAAAGGGAACAGAAGAGGTTCCCAATGACAGTAGCTTAAAGTCCAATCAAGGTTTAGAATCGTTTGTGGAGGATTCTGTAGGCCTTCAATCTCTAATCTCTTTTCCATGAGACCCATGATGTTGAGCCAGTGGAGAAGACGAGAAGTCATGAGAAGTTATTAGATGTCAATTCGAATGATTCGAGTTCGATAACTAAGGCTGTTTCAGGGGTTCTAATTATGATGATTGGGATCTTGTTTCGAACGAACCTCTTGTTAAGTATGTGGAGTACATGCGCCATAAGACGGCACACAAGACCAAGAAAGATATTCCTAAGAAAACTTTGTGGACCAAAAATCCACTGAAAACAATGATTTTTTCTAGGACGGTTAGCCGGAACAGTATAAGGAACGTTTCAAGGATGGGATCGAAGATAGGAAGTTTCGATGGAAGTCTCGATGGACCCACTCATTCGATCCAAGAGGAGGTTAATAGCGATATTCATAAGAGGAATTTGAATTTAATCATGGAAGCCTGGGAGAACATGAAGATGGGTGTTTGCTATGGTATAAAATTTCATGGAAGGGAGAGCTATAATATTAAGAAGCTCTTAGAATTGAAGGGAGTCGAAATTTCAGAACAGGAAATTAAAGCGGTTGACATATTGGAGGGAGATGCCTCCATTTCAGTGGAGTTCTGATTTGCTACTTGTTTGTTGATGGGAGCTCTCTGGCGTTGATCTCGTTTTTGTTAGTTGGAGGTTTCGTCGTTTGGGGTTTTTTTACTTCTCTGATTGATTTCGATGCTTTTGGGCTTTGCTTGCTCTTGGTTGGCTTAGGGGAAGGAGCTCTTAGGATGTTTCTCTATCTTGCTGTAGTTTTCGGGGGTGTCTCAGGAGTGTTTTTTTCTTGTTTTTAGTGCAGGTTCTGGTTCGTATCTTACCACCCTTCTTATTATTTTTTGTTTTTTCCCCATTGGGCCCTTGGCGTTTTCAGTCTCGGGTCCCTTTAATCTTTGTAATTCGTTCTCAAAGATTAATAAATTCTTTGCTTAGCAATAAATAAATAATAATAATAATAATCAATGCTTGTGTTTCCCTTGCGGATATACATAAGAGTGTCATTGTTATTAGCAAAATGTTGGGAACTAAAAATCTCAGCACTATTCCAGGCAGTGGTTTCAGATGACAAGACAGTGGAAGATAGAAATTGCGGAAAACATGTTGAGAGAGAGATAGAAGGCAATAATTACTGACCCCAGCGACCAGAAGAACGAGACATGATCCTTCATCAACGGCAAGGTTGTCAATATCCGATCGATTAGTGTGTTAAAGCCGAGTGAAACGTTTGATTGAATTGAGGATCCTATCAAAGAGAGAACAAAAATCATACAAGTTAAATAATTGGTTAGTACCATCGAGAGCATGAACGTTCATTATATACACATGAATAGAAAGCAGAGAGATACTATATACACAATCATCCAACCACAACCACTCACATACATGTGGGACCTACACACAATTATGAAGTGGGCCCCACATGTATGTGAGGGGTTATGGATTGAATTGTGGTTAGATGGTTGTGTACCTAGTATTTTTGTTGAAAGTAAGGAGGGAAAAATGGGAGTCTTAGGGGGGAAAACTCTGCTAGCGCGCGGCTGCCGCTGCGGCTTCGGGGTAAAGGACAATAATTCAACGATTAGTCTTACATCTTACATACAGATAAAAGTCGTAAACTTTTTACGTATGATATGAAGAAATTTGATGGGATGGTGTCGTTCAAAACTAAGGTTCTGAATCCCGTACCGGTTTGAGTACCGGATTTCCTACTTATATGGTACAGTCGGTACAAGTTACCATTTCGAATTTAGTATATATATACATCGAATTTTTTACCCATATCATCTCATTCATCACAAATAAACTTTCATTAGACAACAAATACGGAGTATCATAAAACGGAATTCAAACTAACAAACAAATGTTGTTCAAGGTAAGCATAAGTCACATGCAATATACAAAGTTATCAATTAAATTCCTTAGTATGTGTTTGGGCTTTTTACTTCTTTAAATTAGAAAATGATTGTGTGCGAGCGTGCCAGAGAAAGATTATATGCCTTCTCTCTCAGATTAAGTTTGGAAACCCAAAACTAATCAGACGACTGTGGTTAAATGGTTCAATTACCTCAATTAAGAGGACTTTTCTTTCAAAAATGAAGAAATACAAACCAATTTACTTAGGAAATCAAAGAACAATAAAGAAACAAGATACTTTGATTAACAAATCAAAAGTAAACTTATTTCGAAATCTTCTTCAACTTCAAAAAGAACAACAACAAGGACTTCGAACACTGGATGATTACAAAAACTACTCCTAAAAACTACTTTCCTAAACTACTTCGAACTAAGTCGAATTCCTAAAACTACAATCCTAACTGCCAAAGAACAAACCAAGCATCATTTTTTGCTACTGTTTGTTGAAGATTTGTCCGGGGGCTTTTCACTTTTCAATTTCTTCTATTTATAGACCTTGCTTGTAGTTTGAACTTCCCGCCTGGTTCCTTGGCTTCGAACTTCATCATTGCACTTCAAAAGTTTGTTTCTTCCCTCTTGAAAGAGTTTGAATTTGAATCTGCATGGTTACTTATTCAAGTCACATTTTGCACATGATCAATCAAAAATAACTTCCTTCCACAATCTGATTCATACGTGATTGCTCTAACTGCTAACTGCCCAATTTTACAAGTGTAAAAATATGAAATTTACACCTTTTAGCAGTTTATAATGTAAGTTCGAAGCCTATTTTAAATTTTGTTATTCTCTGGCTATAAAACCGCCAATAACTGCCCTTTATATTGAGGATAATACGATATCGTATTGATCTTCTTAAAATTAATATGATCCAGTGCTTTTCATTAACGTATATGCTACCAACGTTTGGCATTTCTGTATATGTGTCTATGAATTACTGGATTTGTAAATTTTATATGTAAACAGTATGTGTATCGGAACAATGAACATCAAATTCCTTTCAAAATCACATATATATGGAAGTAAATTCGGACCAGTTTCATCTGGTTTTGTGTTTTATGGCTGGATGATCAGAGGAACAATACAGCAGGGTTGTAACTTACTTTTCTGATAGAGCAAAAGGCTATAATACAATATCAGGTTCTTTCTTCTTAAAGCTTTGAAGAGATAACTTACAGAGACGGTTCATGCATCACCTCAATTCAAAAAAGACATCACACGACTTTTGTCATACAATTCACAAAACACGTGTTTCACAACTCGCCAAAGGTATTACACAGTTTTATCGAATCGGTCACGAGACGCACACACACACACACACACACACACAGAGATAGAGAGAGAACAACTTACACCCGGTGAAGGTTGAGATTCCGATAACCGAATCGGTAGCAGGTCACCGGAGACAGAGGCTGATCACGACGGTCAGGGTTGGAGATTGGCAAACATTAAGTGATGTAGGCGTAGACGTGGGTGGCATTAATGGGGCGTTTGGATGGCGGATTTGATTTTGGGTGGATTTGTAATGAGGGTGGGCCCACCTCCTAAGAAGGGTGGATTTGTAATGAGGTGTTTAGATGGTTTTTTGAGAAGGGAGATTTGGAGGGTGGATATGATATGATAAAGGGCAAATGACTGAATTGCCCCAAATTAATTAATTTCATTATAATTAGAATAAATGCATAATAAATACATAATAAATAGAATAAATACAAAATAAATACATAAATATATTTATACTATATTAGATGTTAAAAAAATAATATTCCTAGAAAAAAAATTAGACAAAAATTGGTAAATTAAATTCATTGTAATAGTTACAATTAATTGTGGGATAAAATAAATTCATTGTAATTTACACTCTTTAACTATATTATTTATGTTAGATTTAAAAGAAAAATAGTACTCCACATACTTGAAGAAACACAAATGAGAAGATTCCACTTAATTTTTCCTACGTTGTATCCCAACAATTTATTAATGCAATCTAAAAATTAGATAATTAAAAAATTACAAATATCGACACCCCTATTTTTTTTTATAAATATTTTACTGCTAGAAAAAAGTACGGGACCTTTTTTTTTTTGAAGATCGAGTATTGGACTTTACTATATTTTTTTGGGTACTTCTACACAGTTTTTTCCCATTTTTTTCTCCAATTAACCAGAACCGTTGGATCATTATAGAATACTCTAGAACGAATGGAAAACACCAATCTTCTCCATCTGGACCATTCTCAGTACTCTTTCCCAGCTTCACCACTACCCATTAATTTGAGCTCCTCCTCTGCATCCCCCTTGAATACGATTTCGATTTCGGCCATTGAAGACGATGGCAATGGTGATTTCGAGTTCTACGATGACAATGGGATTTCGGGTTCCCTTCCATGTGTAAAGACCCACCGCAATTGAGGTCCCTTCCGTGTGGCAATGGTGATTTTTGGGGGGTACTTCTGCATCTTCTTCTTTCATTTTGTGTCCGCATTTTTTTTTAGCCTGAAATGATTTCGAATTAGATCTGAAATTTTCGTACAATCTCACGAAAGAGGAGGGTGGGTTGAGAGAGGCAAAATTGTACCAAATCCCCCGGATTTGGTAACGACAGGGGTGAAGCTCCGCTAGGTATATCCGGCTGGGGGTGGATATACAATCCTCCCCCTCCCAAATCCACCCCCAGGAAAAACCCAACCAAAGACCGGATTTGAGTGGGACCAGGATCACAAATCTGGCCGCCTCACAAATCTGGCTTCAAATCCCCCAGCCAAACAGGCCCTAAGGGGCCTTCATCCTAACTAAAAACGTGAATACAAATCAGGGTTGTGAAGGGAAAATGGAGAGGTAGGATTTCCTTTTAGTTAGGATGGAGGCCCCTTAATGCCACGAGCCTTTTGTTTACTGCCACGTGCATTTATTGCTCTTTTGGTTACAATGACTCGTTTGCCCTCTTTTGGTCAATAGCTGTTAGGGTGTAAAATTTGCTTCCAAAACTGTCCTTGGTTCTATAAAGACTTCTCCTATACTACACGATTCTTTTAACTTGGCTGATTTTAAATTTAGTCCATGGCAGTAAACGCCAAAATTATTCATCCCAGTAGAAGTGAACTAGCAAATAATACTCCCTCCGTCCCAATTTTATAGTCCCTCGTCCAATCCTAACCGGATAGAAAATCGACTATATCTTTCAATCGATAATGATTTTTATATCCAATATGGATCTTGTTTGATAGATCTCGATGAAAACTATTAAACAAAATTTTTAAAATCACTTAAAACATTATAGATTACAAGATATAACACATTGAAAAGTGACACGAACTCCCAAAAGGGACTATAAAATTGGGACGGAGGGAGTAGTAAAAACAAAAAACAAAAATATGTTTGTCTTTAGCCTTTTTTTTTTTTTTTAAAAGGTCTTCAGCCTTCATATTAAAGAAAAATATATATTTTCTAATAAACATATGGTTCTAAGAATCATAATTTTAACTTTACTTCCCCTATGTAAAAAGAGAAGAAAAAAAAACTTATCTCATCATGTAGTTACCCTGTAAATAAACAAAAATTGCTCTCCAATACAAAACAAGAATTAGCTCTCCAACTATGGGTAGAAATCAATATTTAAGAAAATTTCTCAATAATTCAGCCGCGGTTAGAAAATTGTAGTTGTGTTTCTCCCCAGCTTCAGTTTGCAGGGGTGTATTAGCTAAAGGTCAAGAAAGTCAAGACGACTACTTTTCCACGTCAGCAATTAGTTAGTTAAGAAGGTTGTTAGGCTTAAGTGAGTGTTTAACAAGTTGTTAGGCAAGTTGCATAAACTGCACGTGACTTTATTTTCTCTGTTTGTACCTGATGGAGCTCATGTATATAAGCATAGCTCATCATTCTTTCTCTGTAACGATTTCACATTTGGTTGAATACAAATTCTGTTTTCCTTTCTCTCTCTAGAACTAGTTAGGTTTACAAATCTGTTACTCCTTACTACATATTCTTTTCTTCTTTTACACTCCAGATGACTCGGGTTGCTCGAGTTGCAACCGTAGCGGTGGCCACTGCCCTTCGATTCCTCTGTGGGCCCAGCACCAACCGCCGCCGTTTCAACACCGTGACCTGCAAGGATGTTGAGAGGGTAAAAATGACGATCGTGAGGTTCCTGAACGGTGAAGAATGGAGTCCAAACCAGGAGGGGAGAGGATGCTGTGATGAACTGAGTCTTAAAATGGAAAAAGCTAGGTCAAAGATTAAATTCTTCATGTATGGTGAACGTGCAGAGGAACATAAAGCAACCTCTGGTAATTAATTAAGAAGATGCTCTAGATCATTTTTATGGTTAATTTGTAGATCCGTCTTATTTATTATTTTCGAGTCACTTTGTTATTTATTGTTTATTTTTGTTGAAAACAGGTACTGAGACAGATGAAGCGAGGTTTGAGGGTGAAAAGGGAGAGAAAAGTTGAGGTAATCATTACTAGAGAAATAGCTAATTTATTATTTCCGGGTCAATTTCTTATTTATTGTAATTTATTGTTTTCGGGTCAATTTGTTATTTATTGTTTATTTTTGTTGAAAACAGGTGCTCAGAGGGATGAAGCAAGGTTTGAGGGTGAAAAGGGAGAGAAAAGAGGAGGTAATCATTACTACAGAAGCACTATAGACATGGATACGAAGAAATACTAATTTATGTGTACATTCTAAATGAATTATCCCAAATTATGTTTCCATGGTCGAGATGTTGAATTATCCCAAATTATCACATGAAGGATGCAATGGAAATTCCTGCAAAGATTTCTTATGCATAATTGAAGTTAAATAAAGTTTAAATCCATTTTTATGTCTTTATAACCGTACATATGGCGATGTAAATGTTCTTTGTGATTTTATTTTAGGTTATGTGACATGGGAAAAAGTTAATAACATGACTGTTGTGGAGGCAATTGCTGAGTTTGGGGTTAAAGAGCTCACTAAGCTGATCTGGCTCATAACATGGGGATGCAGAAGAGATCGAAAGAGATGTTCAACACATTGACCGGATTAGACTCAAAGTACCAGATAACGAATATGGAGGATACTTTTGTTAAGGTGGATTCATTAGAGTCTGGACTGCAGGAATTGAAATTTGGGATGGATGCCAGGTTTGATCTACTCGAAGAAAAAGTTGATAGTATAACTTCCCAAATCTCATCACCTAAACCAACAAACACATCACTTCCCAAAACTCCCCATGCTGCTACATCATCACCATCAGATTCTGATGGTTCTGATGGTTCTGATGGTGTTGGGGGGGACTTTGACTTACTCTCATATGTAATAGTTCAAATTTCTTTTCAGAGCTTGTCTTAGAAATTCATATTTCATGGTAAGCTATATGAACCAGGAAATTCATATAGCTTATTTTATGAAATTTCTATAAATAAAGAAAAATACGAAATTTCTATAAATTTATATAGAAATCTCGTAAAATAAGCTATATGAATTTCATGGTTCATATAGCTTACCATGAAATATGAATTTCTAAGACAAGCTCTGAAAATAAATTTGAACTATTGCATATCAGAGTCCCCCCCCCCCAACCCCATCAGAGGGGGAGGTTTGGGAAGTGATGTGTTTGTTGGTTTAGGTGATGACATTTGGAAAGTTATACTATCAACTTTTGCTTCGAGTTGATCAAACCTGACATCCATCCCAGATTTCAATTTCTGCAGTCTAGACTCCAATGAATCCATCTTAACAAAAGTATCCGCCGTATTCCTTATCTGGTACTTTGAATCCAATCCGGTCAATGTGTTGAACACCTCAATCGATCCCGTCTTCATCCCCATGTTAGAAGCCCAGATCAGCATAGTGAGCCCTTTAACCCCAAACTCAGCAATTGCCTCCACAACAGTCATGTTATAGACTTTTTCCCATGTCACATAACCTAAAATAAAATCACAAAGAACATTTACATCGCCATTTGTATGGTTATAAAGACGTAAAAATGGATTTAAAAGCTTTATTTAACTTCAATTATGCACAAAAAATCTTTGCAAGAATTTCAGTTGCATCCTGCATGTGATAATTTGGGATAATTCAACATCTCGACTATGGAAACATAATTTGGGATAACTCATTCAGAATGTACACATAAATTAGTAATTCTTCGAATCCATGTCTATAGTGCTTCTATAGTAATGATTACCTCCTCTTTTCTCTCCCTTTTCACCCTCAAACCTCGCTTCATCCCTCTGAGCACCTGTTTTCAACAAAAATAAACAATAAATAACAAATTGACCCGAAAATAATAAATTGCAATAAATAATAAATTGACCAAAAAATAATAAATTAGCTATTTCTGTAGTAATGATTACCTCCACTTTTCCCTCCTTTTTCACCCTCAGACCATGCTTCATCCGTCCCAGTACCTGTTTTCAACAAAAATAAACAATAACTAACAAATTGAACCGAAAACAATAAATAAGACGGATCTACAAATTAACCGTAAAAAATGATCTAGAGCATCTTCTTAGGGGTCGTTCTCCAATGGATTTTATGTAGATTGCAAAAATGTGAGATTTTATGAAATCTTTTCACGAGTGGATAAAATCAAGCGTTTGATTTCATCAAATCTTCATAAAATCCATTGGAGAACAACCCCATAATTAATTACCAGAGGTTGCTTTATGTTTCTCTGCACGTTGACCATACATGAAGAATTTAATCTTCGACCTAGCTTTTTAAATTTTTAGACCCAGTTCATCACAGCATCCTCTCCCCTCCTGGTTTGGACTCCATTCGTTGCCGTTTAGGAACCTCCCGACCGTCATTTTTACCCTCTCAACGTCCTTGCAGGTCACGATGTTGAAACGACAGAGGTTGTTGGTGGGCCCACGGAGGAATCGAAGGGCAGTGGCCGCCGCTGCGGCTGCAACTCGAGCCACCAGAGTCATCTGGAGTGTGAGAGAAGAAAAGAAAATGTAGTAAGGAGTAACAGATTTGTAAACCTAACTAGTTCTAGAGAGAGAAAGAAAAACATAATTTGTATATATTCAACCAAATGTGAAATCGTTACCGAGAAAGAATGATGAGCTATGCTTATATACATGAGCTCCATCAGGTACAAACAGAGAAAATAAAGTCACGTGCAGTTTATGGAACTTGCCTAACAACTTGTTAAACACTCACTCAAGCCTAACAACCTTCTTAACTAACTAATTGCTGACGTGGAAAAGTAGTCGTCTTGACTTTCTTGACCTTTAGCTAATACACCCCTGCAAACTGAAGCTGGGGAGAAACACAGCTGCAATTTTCTAACCGTGGCCGAATTAGGGGTCTTTTCATATATATATATATATATAAAAGTTTTGCCAACTTTTTTTTTTGCACTCCAGAGACTTGCAGGGACCATTCCTATAAAACCTTTCCAAATTATCCTAAAAATATACTCCCGTACCCAAATAAGTGTAGAATATTCCACTTTGGGTTGTTCATTAATAAGTGTGTGTTTTAAAAAATTAACGGGTAAAAGTTTGTACAATTATTATTTTGTTTTTTTTAAAAGTTAATGGGTAAAGAGTCAATAGGTAAAAGTGGAGGATAATTTTGGAAAGAAGAGATAAAAATTGATGTTAAGAGTGTAAAGTGGAGGTAAAAATTAATGTGAAATATGTAACAATTAACTCACAATTCAAATTTTAATATTGCCGTGCTCGTCCAGATCAGACTTTTCTCCATTCTCCCTTCTGGTTTTGTCTCATCAACTCGATTTGACCTATCAACCACGTCAGATTGCACATTTGGAGCCAATTTCTTCGGTTGTCTCTCAAAGAAGACCAATTATTCTATATTATCTTGCGGCACCAGTAAATGGTGTCCCAACACTCTTTCCATTTTAGTGAATGGCTAGCTCATGCAGTAGAGCTCTTGGATGCCCCACACTGCATATTGATATCGAATCTCATTCCCCCTTGTGGACGGCCACTTCTGGTGTCTGGAGAATGTTTTTGAAAATATGAGTCGCCACCCGGGATTTAATTTAGAAAATTTTTTTGGTACCCGAGAAACCGTTTGAAAATAATTGATGACTCTTGTGCCGTTCGGAAAAGATTTGGTCCGCGAAAAAGATTCTTTTTGGGTTCGGAAACCAAGTTACGGGCGGGGAAGATTTTTGGAAAAGCACCCCGCTCGCCCGGGATATTCCCGGTCTCTACTAAATATTTGTGGGATTTTCTTTTAAAAAATGTTTTATTGAAAGTCTTTGACAATTAATAATAAAATTAACATGATTACATAGAAATAAAATAAAATGAAGGGACTACATGTTAATAAAAGAAAATCGAGAGAAAAAATGTAATTTTAAAAATGTAAATCGCACCAGAGGATAAGAAAACAGGGGAGGGTTTTCTGGAAAACAGGGGAGAACAGAGGAGAGCCGTCCGACTCTAATTCAAGAGCCGTCTGGTTCTGAATCAAGGCCGACCGGCCCTCTGGCCGTTTTTTACAAAATATCTTCTATCCTCTGGAAGGGATGGAGTTTGACTAGAAAATTGGTTTCCTTTATACAGAAATTCTCCTACGAGGAGTATCAATGTTTAGAAAATATTTTGGAGAGAAAATGTATCCCGAAAGAGGATCGAACCACGCGATTATGACGAAAAATCGCTCGTTTCAATACCTCGGGATGATTTTACTGTAAATAAATTCTCCCGAATCCAAAGATAACTACTGGAGTTATTCCGGATTCGGGAAAAAACCCCTCAAAGGACCGTGGTTATAGAACCTAGTCCAGAAAATACGATTTTATACCTTGATTGGATCGATTCGAACTCGAAAGAAACTTGTTTTTCCTTGGGCTTGATTCTCAATGCCTTTGAGAACTTCTGGAGTCGAGTAGGTATTTTTTTTGAAAAATCTTTCGTATGGAACTTTTTACTGGAAAGGGATGTAACTGGACGAGGGAAATTTTTTCACAATTTCTTTTTGGCAATCTCTGGTATCGTCCGAACCTTTTTTTTCACCTTCCTCCTCAACCTCTTTGAAAGTGAGGGAGTGGAACCGTTTTTATAGGCGTCCGAAGTGAACCACCGGATCACGCAAAAGATTTTTTGCCATCATGATATTCTCTGGCGCGGACGAATATATTCTTCTGCGACGAATCTCTGAACCCGGATTTTCGGATAAGACATGTAACAGACACAGCCGGCCGGCTCTCTTTGAGAGCCGTCTGGTCCTGCTGTCAAAGCCGTTCGGTTGTCTTAAGGAAATAAAGCCGCCCGGTCTATGGATTAAAGCCGTCCGGTCCTCTACTCCTTATTTCTGAAAATTCTTTGTTGTTTTCAAGTGGTTTTAAAGGCGTGATCGATCATTTCAACGTATTCTACATATTTTCTTTTATTCATCATCGGGGAGACGCAGAGTCAAAATTGGGGTGTCTACACCCCTCTCCATATAATAGATTAGGAATGACGAATGACAAAAAAAAAATAAAAAAAATCACATAGTAGTGCCACAATTCCATGGAATAATTAAATACTCCTCGAAGAGACACGATAGATTTTTTTTATTTACGCGAGCCTAGCTAAGATTTGTTCCTCAAATTACTGGTCCTCTTTAGAGAATCATGTATTTATCACATAAAATGATAGTATATCTATGAGATTATGGAAGAAGCATGGGCGCATTTATGTCAGATTATTATTATTTTGGTTTTCGTTCAAAAAAAAAATTACACTTTTGTTAAGAAAGTGGCCTTACGTTTTGATATTTTCATTATATGATGACAGTTATTGAGAAATTTTCTTAAATATTGATTTCTACCCATATTTGGAGAGCCAATTCTGGTTTTGTATTGGAGAGCAACTTTTGGTTTATTTACAGGGTAACTACAGAATGAGATAAGTTTTTTTCTTCTCTTTTTCACATAGGGGAAGTAAAGTTAAAATTATGATTCTTAGAACCATATGTTTATTAGAAAATATATATTTTTCTTTAATATGAAGGCTGAAGACAAACATATTTTTGTTTTTTTTTTTACTATTATTTGGTAGTTCACTTCTACTGGGATGAATGATTTTGGCGTTTTTTTGCATAAGCACGTGCAATTTTTCTTGTTTCATTTAATAATCTATCTTCGCTTCAACTATCATAATATGCTATTTAGCTGGGATAAGGTTGCGAAATCAAAAAGCCCAGGGGGCTTTGGGTAATACAGATTGGAAATGGGATAATGAATATACATGGTTGTATTGCTCTCCATTTCTTTTTTTCCTTTTTCCAACACTCTCTAAGATTCCATTATCATTATTTCTCACAGTCAAACAGCAGATATACAATACATAAAACATGTCCTTTTGCCCAACATTCCACCACCAAGGGAATCTGACAAAATCCAAACCGAGAATTGACAATTGCTTGGACATTTGCGACCAGAAACAATGTTTGAATTTAATGTCAATCAGCATGCATACCTTCATAACCCCAGCAAAACAACTTTTTAGAAGGAGACAGAAAGAGATGGAATGCAATAGCAGATCTTTTTCAAGATCCGGAGGAGTTGGTTTGCTTAGCAAAGAGCTGTTTTTCGACAATCTTGTTGTCTTGGGTTTCAGAGCTGGTAGCAAAACAACTTTTCAGACGGAGACAGAAAGATATGGAATGCAATAGCAGATCTTTTTCAAGATCTGGAGGAGACTTCATAATGGGCCCGATGAAAAATGTTACATATACAACGACGATTTTTTTTTTTTTTCGCCATGCGATATACATCAGTGGGGGGTTAGCAAGAAAATTAATAAATTAGTTCAGAGTGGGTCTAGAAGCTAAACCCCAAACGCCTCTGTTGAGACTCAAACCCTGGTCTCGCTTATGAGAGAACCAGTTGTACAACGCATCTCTCGCTGTCCAAAAGTGTTTTTCGACGGTCCAGATTTAAACAACACTTTGACCGGTAAGAGTTAAATCTTACCGGTCAAAGAGTATTAAAATCCGGGCCGTAAAATTGCTGAAATAAACGGTTGAGATTTGCGTTGTACAACCCCATTGTACCTGTAGCATTGGTTCAAGCCCGATTCATTCTCAGCGAGAGTTCTAAAAGCAAAGTATGATCCGCAAAATCACGTTTATCACCTTTTTGTAATCTTATTTCTCAATGCAGGTCGATCATGGGAAAGATTGATGTCGTGAAGCTTAGTCATGTTCACAGGGAGGCGAACAAATGCGCGGATTTACTAGCCGAAGAAGCTGTAGAGCACGTAGTAGGTTTGCCTTTCGTTTGATGTTCCCCTTATGTGTTGTAGTCGGTTGCAGCGTTGCACCAATATATTATAGAGGTTAAATACCCCCAACTTATTATTTCGAAGTAATCTTAATTCGAACCTTTATTACCTAAAAAAAGAGAAAAGAAAAGTAATCGTTAAAATAGATTAGTTCAAACGCTTCTTATCACAAAATTAAAAGGATGCAAGGCATTTAAAAGAGAATTTGAAGATTTTCAAACTAATATTGGTAACGGAAATGATTTAAATAGTTCCACAAACACGTCTACACTCTCTCCTTTTGTTTTTATTCACACAAAAATATCAAATTGTCTTTAATATGAAAAAATGACTCAAAAAATAAAGAAGTGTTACTTAATATCATTTCCCTACTAAAAATGAAATACCTACTGAAGAATGAATTGAGATAATTGGGCTGGATCACGCCCCCTGTGACCAATTCTATACGCTCTACATTTTGGAGATACAACTGGTGGGACTTGGCACTCGGGGACACTTAGGGATGACAATGGATCGGGTTGGTCCGGGTTTTGCGACTACTATACCTAAATCCAAAATATTTATCTATACTCAAATCCAAACCGATATCCGACGGGTATGATTTTTAGTGCACCTTAACCAAACCATATGGATTTGGATTTTCTCCGAACCACACCAAGCCCGTATTAATATAAAAATTAATGATTTCAAGTTCCTATAGAGACTCTTGAGATTTTTAAGGGGTTTGAGAGGAATAAGGAGGAAGATAAAATAAAAAGTCACTAAACGTTATGAATTGAAAAATTAAAAATTATATGTATATAAAAATTATATATATATATATATATATATATATATAGGGGCCGGTTCCCCCCACACATAAAAAAACATAAATTTTGACACTTCATCTCAGCCATTGAAACCAATGGCTGAGATTAAAACTTGGGGTGTTGCACTCAATCTCTTGTATCTCTGCCTCACACTATCTCCCTCTCTCCCACAACAACGACGACTGCCTATCTCCCTCTCCCTCTCCCCTGCCCGGCTGGCCTCCATCGCCGGCGGACCCAACTCCAAACCTGCCGGGTATCATATTTTGAAAACCAACCCCGCCCCATGGATATGAATAAATAAATACTAGTAAAAAACTATCCTAATAGGATCGGTATGGTTCGGGTATCTATCGGTTTCGGATGAAATTGTCATCCCAGGGACACTGCTCATGTAAGTAGAGCAGCCATGGCGAAACGGTGCCGTTTCATGGGTTAGAGGTGGAGACTTCTATATTTTGTTGAGGCGAGTTTGGCATAGCTCAATGTCAACCCCGTTATTAATTTATTAATTTTTTGGGCTTATTTCGGATTTCATAAAAATGATTCAAATCTTTCATTATTCTTAACGTATTTTTATGTGTTCCGGCAAAAAATTTTACCTCAAATCCATTATCGCAATTTGTAGAACGAAACACTTAATGAATTTCATGGTATTGATTAATTGATTTTTGTGGAGCTCATATGAGTAACCGCTCATTATTTTTAAAATATTACCATTAAAACACACTCAAAAAACACTAATCAATTGCCTTTGTTTGCAAGTAAGAAGGTCGACCGACACAAGATTCTCTTCCCTCTCTACAAAGCTTCCCAAAATTTGCTCTCTCTCTCTCTCGCTCCTCATTGTTGCGATCCACCCACCATGTCAGATCACCACTGGATCGTCTACGAGCTCAAGCCTCTCTGATCGTGCTAGAATAACACCTGAAGCTGAAAGTCGAAATCCACACACAGACCTAACTGATTCCGATTGCGTATCAGGTTTTCCGTCGAATTTACGTTGTTCATGTATCAAAGCTTTTGTTTTTCATGAATTCACCCAATTTAATCTTGGTTAGTGTAGAGAAACGAGCCGCAGTTCACTGTTCTGGGCAGCCTGAGTCGTCGTTACTTGAGTAATTTTCCCGGTCGTCACAATTTAGTTCGAGATCTATGTATGTCTGTGCCTGTATTTAGGAGCAAATAGGAGAGACGGTCTGAAGAAGTTGTAGTTTGTTTGGAAAGAGTCGGTTAGAGCTAGCAAATCAATTCCGATTTTCAGTCTTCCAGAAGACAAATTCGTTGAGAACTGGGAAATAATAAGAGATGTTCAATAGGACTGCATGACTATTTGTGGCTCGTGAATGCTTTCTGTTTATTACAAGCGGTAGAAGAATACAAATAAGTGAATTACATAATCGGGATATAAGTCCACTATTGGAATAAGTTTTTTTTTTTTTTGTTGGTAATTAACCGTTGTATTAGAAGACAGAGGAAGAATCCACAATTGGAATAAGTTGCAACTGATAGTCCATTAAGAGCATCTCCATCCATAAAGGGAACAAAGAACGAAGCAAATAACCCTGAATGGAAAAGAAATAATCAATCTTTTCTTTTGGCAAGGATTGACCCTGACCCTTGACCTCCACTATGGTAATGTACAAGGGTGGCCAACTGAGCTAACCCCAGCTGGTTATCATGGCTCGTGAATGCTAGATATTAGTTTCCATAATGATCGTGTTTTGTGTATGTTGGATCCTTGAATGAATCTAATATAGATTTTGCAACACACACACACACACACTCTCTCTTACACACTCGTTCAAGCTCACGCGCGCAAACACACAAACACATAGTAAGCATAAGGTTGCTCATTGGTGTCAGTATGTGCGCTGGCACATGTGTTAAGATTTAGGTTCCTGATTGGATTCAGCCAGTCAGGGTGCTGAAATTCTGTGAGAGAGGGAGAGAGGGGACAGGGAGAGAGATTTGATCTCCACCTTTTTCTTTTTATAATTTGTTACATATTGATCAATTTTCTAGCTGATTGATCTTGAGTTAATTGGGTAAAGAGCAGTTTATCAATTATATAGTGCTATTTTGCATCATTTTTGGTCGTAATCATTATGTGGAGTTGTACCTGTGTTATTCTGGATGCTCATGTCCTGCTTTCTGCGATGTTGATTGCTTAACAGGTTCTTAAACATTCCCTTTTCCCCAATGAGTTCAACACTTTCAACATCTAGTGGAGTTCTTGTACCATCTCCTCTTAGCACCTTTGAATCTGGGCTTTCTGGTCCTTTTGGCCAAATGCAACCAGATTACTGTGAACATGATGAAACAGAATTGCTCTCCGTCTCATGGAATCAAGACTACGGTTGCTTTGCTGCTGGCACAAGCCGTGGTTTTGTTCTCTATAACTGTGACCCTTTTGAGGAAACTTTCAGACGTGATCTGAAAAGCGGAGGATTTGGAATTGTTGAGATGCTTTTTCGGTCCAACTTTCTGGCACTTGTTGGTGGTAAATCCAATGCCCAGTACCCACCTAACAAAGTAATCATTTGGGATGACCATCAGAGCAGGTGCATTGGTGAATTTAAGTTTAGGTCTGAGGTTCGTGCAGTGAAACTAAGACTTGATCGCATTGTTGTTGTTCTTGAGCACAAGATATATGTTTACAATTTTACGGATTTGAAGCTTCTTCATCAAATAGAGACTCTGGCCAACCCCAGGGGGCTTTGCTGCCTTTCACACAACTCGGATACATCTGTCTTGGCTTGCCCAGGTCTCCGACGAGGGCAGGTTCGAATTGAGCACTTTGGTTCACGTATGACAAAGTTAATAGGTGCTCATGATTCTCAAATTGCTTGCTTAACTTTAACAATGGATGGGCTTCTTCTTGCAACTGCCAGTACAAAGGGTACTTTGATAAGAATTTTCAACACCATGGATGGGACTAAGTTACAGGAGGTATACTGCTGGACGATCTGTTCTGTTCTGTTCCCATTGTCATTTATATTCTTTTTGAATTTGGTCTTCTTTATACCAATTTCTATTTCTTTTGATCTAGATAGATTAGTATGTTATCATATTTCCACTATACAGTTGGGAGTTGGGATACTCAATAGTTAGTGAAAAGTCCTCTTTTATTGAAGTATCAAACACCTAAAATCTTTCTTTAAGCAGACCACTAATGCTCTCATAACCAAACTGAGTTTATACTATATGTGCTCCTAAAATCTATCTGTTCTGTTATGTTCCCATTGTTATTTATATTCTTTTTGAATTTGGTCTTCTTTACACCAATTTCTATTTCTTTTGATCTAGATAGATTATTATGTTATCATATTTCCATTGTACAGTTGGGAGTTGGGATACTCAATAGTTAGTGAAAAGTCCTCTTTCATTGAAGTAACAAATACCTAAAATCTTTCTTTAAGCAGACCACTAATGCTCTCATAACCAAACTGAGTTTATAGTATATGTGCTCCTAAAATCTATAGAACTTTTGAGTGAAAACATTAATGGGTAGACCACTTGGTTGTGGCTTCGTAAAGATGAAGCAAGTATCAGTGCAACATCTATCCTACTATTATGGGCTTTTTCTAGAAGGTCAGTTCCTACAAGGCGAGTAGGAAGCATTCTAATGTATATGTTGCGTATCATCTTTAGTTTAGATATCTAATATAAGTCGACATCACGGTTCTTGTCTAATGTACAGAAGCAGTTTTTGCTTGTATGCGCCAGATTTGAACCTAAGATCAACCACAACCTCACCCCCGACCACACTCTACACCTTAAGTTTTTGAATAATTTGCTCTAGCAAGTATGATAATACGTACTTGAACTGTATGTCTCAATGAGGTTCCAGTTTTCATCTGCATTTACATATGCACTCTGTTTTTATGGTTATTTGCAATTTTAGAACTTGCTAAGAGTTCTTGCTCCCGAATAGGTTCGCAGGGGAGTGGACAAAGCAGATATATATTGTATTGCTCTCTCTCCTAATGTGCAGTGGTTGGCTGTGTCAAGTGACAAGGGCACAGTTCATATATTCAGCCTCAGAGTTAAGGTGGGGGGGGAGGACTCATCTTGTTCTAGTGCTGCTCCAAGTTCAGCAAAGGTTTACCAGAGTTCCTCAGTTTCCTCTGATGCCCTTATTTCTCCAAGTACTAGTGCCAATCCTGGTTCATCATTCTCTTTTTTGAAAGGTAAGATAATTGATCAACGAGTTATCCCAGACATGAAGCGTAGGATGCTCATCTGAAAAATAATTCAGTACTTGCGGTATCAAGTGTTTAAATTGTTGTATTGTAACAATGCTATGTTAAAATTACTTTGCTGCAACTTTTTCGGATTTTATTCTTTGACAAGTCCGTGTCTTGTTTCTATCAAATGATAAGAATCACCTTAATAGTACTTTAAAGTTGCAAACTTGGTAAATCCATGAGCTTGATTAAGGCATTTGAAAGTTGAGCGACTTCTTCTGTTCTTTTTTAAATTGTAATCTTTGTGTGTCCCTTGCCTTAATCAGGTAAACAATGTTTGTTTCACCACTTCTATTTTTTCATGGGACTACACAATGTGCTTAAGGGTTCTTAATAACATGAACCAAAGGAACACTATATCCTCAACCACCATGAACGATTATTTGGTAGTGTTGTTGATATGTGTCCAAACTCTGTTCATTTCTATGAGTCTTATCACAAAAGGGCTTTCAAATAAGTCATATGAGGGGTGGTTTAATTGTCGCCTTCCTTGAACCGGAAAAGGAATTATATATCCACAAGTCCAACTTGAACTATGTTTTGATAGGGGTGTTAATATTACTTGTGAAAGCTCTGTTCATTTTTACTCTTATCACCAGTGTCCTTTTAAACAAGTCATGTGAGGGGCGGTTTCAATGCCTCCTTCCCCAAACTCTCATTTCTTTTATCTTTCAGGGCTATTACCACAATATTTTGGCTCAGAATGGTCATTTGCCCAGTTTCACTTACCAGAATACACTCCATTCATTGCGGCATTCGGGTCTCAGAACACTGTTATTATTGTTGGCATGGATGGCAGGTACACGATGATCTTCTTTCTGTTTACCTTTACTGCTGTTTGCAATGACCCCCTTTCGAAATAGGAAAGAATGGTAATTCCCATAATGGAAATACCTACATGATCTGGATACTGGAAGGAAAGGAGTACTTGATTTTGACAAAGACTCCATATTAGGATAATTTTACATAATTTGACGTGCTTTAGTGAGATTGGACATTTAATGTTTCTTTATTTAGTTTAATTTTGTATTTGCTCAATTGTTCGTATTTGCAGCTTCTACAGGTGCAGCTTCGATCCTGTGAACGGTGGGCAGATGTTGCAGCAGGAATATGTCCGCTTTCTCAAGACCGACAATAGGCCAAAATAGGGCCATACGTGAGAACTGTGTGGGCAATATGCGTGCCTTTCGGCAACTCGTCAAGCAGGAGTACCATGTAAGCAATGCCACATCGTACTCTGGAAGTGCCCAATAAGCAGTTAAATTCTTGTCATTGTACATATGAAACCCAATTTCATACCACTGTAAACATATGGAGTATTATTCATGGCGGGCTAATAGAAAATGGTAACTGTATATCATACCATTGTAAATATACTTATTCATGGGCTAATAGAAAATGGTAACTTCATAGTATCATGTATAGATTGAAAATACACTGTGCCCCGATGTAACAATTCTTCTATAATCGCACACGTTTCCTCACTCACATTCATATAACCACCAGTGTGAATCACACCGTACTCACATTCATACATCCGCTGGTGTTTTCCCACAAAGCATTGTAACACTCATTTGTGTGGTACCTACACAAACATGAATGTGTATGGTTGAATTTTTCATGTCGTAAAGTGGTCATAAATTTTCTTAAAAGACGGACTTTTGTGATGAATTTGGTTGTATGATTTTCCTATGGTTTCCTGTGATATTCTTTTTTCCTTTCTTTTCAGTCTGCATATTATTAGGTTGAGGCTTTGATCTTGTTATTTGATAAGTACTACGGGAATCAACAGCTACACTAGTAAAATTAAGAATGGGTTATCTTTACTGATTAGGGCACGATTCCTTTTCGGGAGTAATTCATCCTGGGTCAACTGGGTGAGATAAGCTTTCCCCCAAAACTAATCTTTTTAAAAACTTGAAAACAATTTCCAACTAGAATATGTCCAATTATCATCTCCAATTATCATCCACAATCCCAACAGCAGGATGTTCTTGCCAAGGACATTGAAGGATGAGCAAAACCAATACAGTAAAATGAAGTGAGATATCCAACTATTTCTGCGCTTTAATCGATTCAAAAGACGAAATTTGAATCGGCAATTTTGTTTGTTTATCCTGAAATCCCTAATACCGTCAATTCATCTCTTTGGTCCTTTATGGCATTTGTTGATAGCAAGAATGGATAATTTACAACATTCAGAAGTAAAGGACTTCCGCTCGACTCCATTCATCCCGAATAATGACCAGATTAAAGTTTGGATCTTGCGTCGACAGTAATCATCACCTTCCCAATCACTTTCCTGTCTTTCAGAGCAGAAAATGCAAGGTTTGCCTGTCAAGAACAAACGATTGTAGAAAATCAGACTACAAATATCAATTACACAACGGCCAAATCAAACCAAACCAAACCGAGCCTTATGTCCCAAATCAATTGGGGTCGGCTACATGAATCTTTTTCCTCCACTGAGCTCGATCAAGTGCTGCTTGCTCACTAAGCCCTAGTAGACTCAAATCCTTGCGCACTACCGCATCTAAAGTCAATTTGGGTCTTCCCCTCCCCGGAACGTTGCTACTCAAAGCTATCCTATCCGCTCTCTTAACTACTGCATCCGTTGGTCTCCGATAGACATGCCCAAACCACCTAAGCCTATTTTCCCTCAACTTCTCCTCTATAGGTGCTACACCTACCATCTCGCGGACTGTTTCATTTCTAATCCTATCTCGTCTAGTCTTACCACACATCCACCTCAACATTCTCATTTCCGCTACACTTATCTTGTTCACCTGCTGTTTCTTAATAGGCCAGCATTCTGTCATAAGAAACATACTTGATCTTACTCGTATTTGCTAATTTAATAGCTGAATGCTCACTACTACTAGGAAATGACTAGTACTTAACACGCAAATATTTTTCGATATTCATGAAATACGAAGAGAAGTTTACAAATGTGTATTCGTAATTAGAAGATGTATATATTGCAAATTTTAGCTTCTTTAGCATTCAATGGGTTTTATCCTCACTGATTGACTGGCAGTTAGCAAAATTTTACTATTAGGAGGAGGGCAGATTTATAGTTTTAGTGAAGTTGCTTCATATTTGGGGCAATTTCATTTAAATTGTGGGTTCAAACTCCTAAAATACACTACTGAAGTTATGCTAGAGTTCTTAGGTTCATGTGGAAGTCCGTAGGGTCAAGTGACCCCACTTGACCATATGTGGCTCCGCCTATGGTCACCCGTCATGTAGACCCAAAAGAACAACAAAGCGGAGATGCACTGAAGTGCAAATTCTGATAGTGATCTAAAACTTTTTGAACCAACGGATTTTTCAAGGTTCGATTCCTGCGGGTCAAGAAGTTTGTTTCTATCTTATAATATATGCCTTCAACTGAAAACAGAAGCAAGCCATTTGGGGTAAGGACTTGGATAATTAATAGCAGGAAAATTGTTTTTGCAAATGACCTCTGATATTTCGTAAATGAAAACTACCCGTTCGTCTTGTCAATCCTCCAGGACCTAAATAACTAAATTTTCTCCCATGAACTATTTATGTAAATGGAGGAGAACCTCTGGAGAACATGAATAAAGAAGAGGAAGACCAATTCAGAAGACGCGCGAGAGCAACATACATAACCCATTCAAAAAAACAGATAAATCATGACTTCGCAGACAGGCATAATAAGGTTTTCTAACTGGTGGCGGGTGGCAGCAGAGAGGGGCACTTTGATGATTCCTTTTACAGAGTTTAGAACCTATTGATGAGTTTCACATATTTGGCAGAACATGAGTTTTATATATTCAGGCAATGAATCTTAACACTGCTCTGCGGCTCCGCCCCATCGATCCAGGCCACGCAGATTATAAAGCTGCTAAGGTGAATCTTTTGAGCCGAAGACCGAGAGTTCAAAATACAACCCACAAATAGTTAGTATTCTCGGTTCCTTCAACTTGATTATGGTCCATGAGACAAACTGTGTTAGAACTTCGAAAGTGTCATGTGAAAAGTCATGCTACCGATCCATATAAATTATCTATTAGCTTCATGGGTTAATTCGAACACATGAGATGTCGTATCAAAATGTACAATTTGAGTTAGAACCATGGATAAATTTTTTCTTACGAGTCCCGTTAGGCAACTTCTCCAACCTATAGAAGTTGAAAGTAAAAGATGGAGATTCTAACCTCCGGGAGGCTGTAAGTATGAGAAATGTGGACGGTAATTAATCCCCTTGTCAACCAGGATAATAGTTCCTTCAGAGAATCTTCGAATATAGCTGGTTTATGTATTCTATAGCCTCCCAAGTACAGCCCATGAATTGTCCAGTTCTGCATACATATAACATCAGGATTCAGGAATTCCAAGTAGGGAAAATTTCAAAACGACCCATAAACTTTCACCCGAAGGAAAAAGAACAGAATTATCTGGGCCATTGGATCAAAGACATAGGGGAGAACACGTCTTTCAGCTTCAACCATCAAAGCGAGAAGTATATTCGTCCAAACTGCTAGAATTTACCAAATACTGCTTTGAAATGCGTTGACATAAAACTTAAGTAAAATCTTTTTTCCTCATTTTGTCATTAGAGAACACTACTGCAACAGTAAGTTAATATGCCAACCAACTTCTACAGTAACCAAAGCCTGCAAGTCAATGCGCGTCCATGAAAAATCAAAGCCTGTTCCAACTCAAAACCAAATGCATAGATAGATCTACACGGGTAATCCAAACCGAGCTATAGTTCTATCTATTGCATGTGTGTGTGTGTGTGTGAGAGAGAGAGAGAGAGAGAGAGATATGGTCGACAAAGTGTACTGTTATACAAATTTTCAGAAAGGAGGGAAAGAAAAATAAGATATTGTGACAATAGATAAATGATCCACATAAGTAATTAAATCAATTAAAACCCCATGGACAAGGCTACTAGATGGTTTTGAAACATTGGAGGATCTGTAAGTGTACCTTAACAAGAGCGATATTTGCAGGGATGACAGGGATATCTCCGCTAGCAAACCCTATAACCAGAATCTGGGCTCCCCAGTTCAATAACTTCATGGTTTCCTTTGTAAGCTTCCCTCCAACTGGGTCATACAATACGTCGACCCCTTTGAGCTTTTTCGCCTTTAAAAATCCCTTGACGCTTTCAGTCACGTTTCCTTTCAGTAGATCGACAACGTGATCAACGCCTAGAGATTTCAAAAACTGCACCTTTTCTGCTCCGCTGTTATTAAAACCATCACTCAGGAGTCAGGCCTATTTGTTACACCGAAAACCTTTGGTATACAACAGCATGATAACAAAATTAATGCAGAGAATACAACTTCTGCTTTAGTGGAAGTACCTGGCAATAGCAATAACAATGGCACCACAAAGCTTTCCAATTTGTACAGCTGAAACCCCAACCCCTCCAGCTGCACCAAGAACTAGCAACACCTAGAAATACCATTGGAGTATATACCATGATGGAGAGAAATTTGGTCCAAAAAAAAGAAGCGCATCTGGCGTGTTCATGGACAAAGGAGCAAGAATGGGGGACTGATACCTGACCAGATTTCAACTGAGCTCTATGAACCAAGGCTACATGTGAAGTTCCATAAGCAACAGGTATTGCTGCAGCAGCAACTAGATCACATCCATCGGGTACTCGAGTCCTTTAATTTCCCACACAGGTCACAAATTGGCATATAAATAACAAAGTATTACACCATTGCATACCTAGAGTAGTAATTGGCATTATGAAGAAACACAAGCAAGCTAAACTTCCCAGATCATTACCCAACTCAGTTTTTCACAGACAGAAGTAAAACAAACACATTGCCCACAAGTGTCTCAATCATAAAACCTAGGCTAAGAGGTTGTTTTGATGGTCAAGGCATAGGGTGGGTTGCTTCCATTCTAAGGTCCAAAGTTCGAAATAGGTGCTATCAACGATTTGGAGCCAGTCAATATAGAGCTCTGCTCCGGTTTTCATTGGGCCCCACAATGCTACTAGACAAGCTGGCTCGGATACCTGAGTTATCAAAAAAAAGAATGAATATGTGTTGGGTCCAACCCGTGTGGGCCGGAGAGGCCTAAGGCCCAAGGTTTGCTTGGGTTCCTATCGAATAACCCTGGGCTTATATATACTATTGTTGTCCTCTTTATTGAGTGTGTGGTAGCACAATGTGAGCGGGACAGGCTGAGAGTGTGAGAGGGGGGCCGGTTGTGGCCTCCCCGGAGTGGGAGCCGGTTGTGACACCCCAGAGAGAGGTTTTTTCATGTATTTGTGTATGGTGTGTGAATATATATAATACGGAGTTTTTCCTCAACATTCTTGTGTGCGTGTGTGACCCGGAAAGCACAACAATATGCAGATCAAATGCTGTAGAAATGCAAGTTACGCATAGGAACGACTCACAATTCACTCTCATCGGCGACTAAAAACTGTGCGAAAGATCCAACGGCGACAGCGCAAACAGGGTCGCCGACTCTGAACTTGGAAACATTGGGACCCACGGATTCGACAACGCCGGAGAAATCGGAGCCAGGGATAAAAGGTAAGGGGAGTTTTTCTTGGTATTTGCCAAGAATTTGGAGGTAATTGGCGAAGTTCAAGCTCGTGGCTTTGACTCGAACTCTAACCGCGGTCGGAGAGGTGATTTGTGGGATTGGGTGAGAGGTTGAGAGAGTCAGTGGGGATTCTCCTTCTGATGATGAGCTTGGTGGTTGTAGGGTTGGGTCCCCGATTTTCTTGCAGACTAGAGCTTCCATCGAGTGATCGGTTATCGGTTTTTTTTTCTTCTTCAGATTAGGGAAGAGAATTGGGGAAGCAATTCGTCAACAACAATGAATGGAATGGAATGGCAAGAACTGCGAACAAATCTTTTGATTCCAACGTCAACTTTCAGTTGATGTTTTTTTTTTTCTAAAAAAAAAGTCAAACTTTCAGAAACTAGTAGCGTGGAATTAGTATTATAAACTAAGGGTTCTCCAATAAATTTTATGAAGATTTAATAAAATTATATTCTTGATTTTATTTATTCTGTAAAAGATTTTATAAAATTTTTAATTTTTTCCCATTTTAAATGTAAAAATGAAAATTTTTATGAAATCTTTACAGAATTAATAAAATTAAGGGTATAATTTTATTAAATATTTTTAAAATTCACAACCTCTAAAACTGGACAACGTTAACAAATGCACACAACACAGCAGCATATTTTCCCAAGAAAGAGCATCCTCCGTTCGGCTGACTTGAGATTCTGTGTCTGTCCTGCCTCTGTTCTGTCCCGGGTCGTTTTAATGCTGCCACGTGGCAATATCAAATCCAAGCCCAACTTGGTACGGAATCTTGATTCCTAAAATTCTCATAGGAAAGTTGTCTAAGATATTCCTATCATTTATCATGGCTCTTTTTATACTACATTCTGGGAATTGTAATATAATGTCTAGTAATATGTAACACTAGCCAATGACTCGTGCCTGAAGGCACTTCACTGAATGAAATTCGAGTATGAAATATTAGAATGAAATTCGAGTATGAAATACTAGAATGACATTCCGAAACCCATTCGTAAAAGGTTTAAAAAAAAAATAACAAAATAATAGAGTATCGCAACTAAACATAATATGATGAAAATTACAGATTGACATTCAAAAAAAATATATATATACAACAAACCAGCTAAAGTGATAATTGCTCATGATGGGAATATGGAAAAGATAGACGACAGAATTAATTTTGGCTATTACGTGATTGAAGCTTTGCTTTTCAATTGTGGTTGTTACTTGAGTGAAGAGAGAATGAAAATTTGTGTTCCCAAATCAGTAATCATGAGTAAGGAAGGGGGGGGAGAGAGACAGTATCAAAATAGGCAATGTTTTTTGGTTCCCAAGTATAGCTGACCATTTAAGCGGCAAAATCTGAGCCCGAAAATGCATCTTGTCCATCGATTAAAACCTTAATCGATCTAGGCCCTTGAGGGCTGGTGTGAAAATCAATCTCGACTATCTATTGAATCCAATGGCTGAAAATATAAGGGATTCAAAAAACTGAGCTCTTTTATAATATAGATTGTTTAATGGGGCTGGTTCCCCTCACACTTAAAATAACACAAAAAAAATGGCACATAAATTTGTGGAACTCACTCTTCCGGGCCCCACTGTGAAATTCTGAACCATTGATCTTGTTTAAATGAGTAAAATAGGAGGTCCTGCAAAATTTCAGCTCATCGGATATCGAAAAGGGCTTGATCCAACCAGTTTTGCAAAAACTGTGATAGAAAATAATATTTTTTAAACTGTTTGAATCAAGCACTTACCGATATCTGAATAGGCAATGTTTTTTGGTTCTCAAGTATAGCTGACCATTTAAGCGGCAAAATCTGAGCCCGAAAATGCATCTTGTCCATCGATTAAAACCTTAATCGATCTAGGCCCTTGAGGGCTGGTGTGAAAATCAATCTCGACTATCTATTGAATCCAATGGCTGAAAATATAAGGGATTCAAAAAACTGAGCTCTTTTATAATATAGATTGTTTAATGGGGCTGGTTCCCCTCACACTTAAAATAACACAAAAAAAATGGCACATAAATTTGTGGAACTCACTCTTCCGGGCCCCACTGTGAAATTCTGAACCATTGATCTTGTTTAAATGAGTAAAATAGGAGGTCCTGCAAAATTTCAGCTCATCGGATATCGAAAAGGGCTTGATCCAACCAGTTTTGCAAAAACTGTGATAGAAAATAATATTTTTTAAACTGTTTGAATCAAGCACTTACCGATATCTGATTGAACTGAAATTTTGCAGGACCTCTTATTTTACTCTTTAAACAAGATCAACGGTTCAGAACTTCACAGTAGGGCCCGGAAGAGTGAAGTGTCATTTTTTGTGTTATTTTAAGTGTGAGGGGAACCGGCCCCTTGTTTATTTTTTAATTTTTTAATTTTTTTTTGGTTTACACATATTTCTTTCCGGATTTAATTATTTGTCATTTTTTTGGGTTTACACATATTTTCACATTCATATACCACCAGGCACCCGTGTAAACCAAAAAAAAAATGAGTAAATGATTAAAACTAGAGCCAGCAACCTCGTTTCTCCTCTCGCTGTTTCCCAATTCGCTGCAAGCGAATCACTGTAGCAATCGCCTCTCTCTCTCTCACCTTCACAACCGCTAGATCTACAGGGCGACGGCACCGTGGTTGGCTCTGGCAGGTATAAGAACAGTTAGCGACTTGCCATCGTTGGCTCGGGCGTTGCCGTCATTTGCTTCGTCTTTGTCGCCATCGTTTGCTCCGGTGAGCAGTGGTAGGTCGGCTTCACAGTGGCAAAAAAGAGTGCTGGTCTAGGATTTTAAGAAGGAGATTTTGATTTGAATAGCCATTTTGGTTAGGCCGTGGAAGTGTTGTATTTTTTTTCTTTTATCAAGAAAATAAATTTTATAAAAGAATCTGGATAAGGGTATATAGAGAAGGGAGAGGGGGAGGGACATCTAACCAAGGTTAAGAAAAAAAAAGGAGAAGGAAACATACAGTCAAAACCAAAACAACCATTACAAGAGCCACACGAAGATCAGCATGCCTACTCACGACAGCCCAAACAAGCCGCTTCCAACAGAACGACAACACCCGAAATCCGACTTCAACCCTTGCCACACCAAGACACCACCGCAACCCACCATCAATGTTCAAAAGGAACTTTATCTCTAAATGGATTCCCCCCCGTTCCTTAGCCATATGAGAGCAGCCATTAGAGTGATCTTTTGAGATCAGCTTCAAGCATTTCCTTTAAGATTGCTTCATCCTCGAAAGAATGTCAATATAGAGAATTTTCTCCATGATTTTTGAGGCTATAATTTTTCCCCCAACCTTATCTCGAAGCTACCAAAATACTCTTGAGTCATATGCATGGGAAGAGACTGACCGTTTCTTCTTACATTCAGTGGCGGAACGTAAGAGGGGGCGGTTCTTGAAAAAAATAAAAAAGTTAATTTTTTGACGTTTTAGTATATATATATTATATATGTCGTAATCTAGAACAAATGTGATGCGTAGTCCAGCGGTAAGATGTGCGGGTCCCACACGGAGGGTGCTGTGTTCGAGTCTCCGCCGCCCCTTCCTTTTTTGCCAAGAAACAAACAAAGCTAAATAAAAGCTAAAGCTGAATTAGTGGGATTTGAACCCTTAGACCTCTTGGTTCTTAAAAATTAATGTCTTACCTATTGCCACTAAACCAACAGTACTAACCCAAAATATAAATCATTAAAACTTTTATATATTCCAAAATACTAGTAATAATCAGTCCCCATTTTTTTTTTTTTCTGAATTTTGAATTTTCTCTCTTCTTTTGATGAGAATGATATGAAATAACGAGAGAAGTTGTTTTAGTTACAATCTTAGATGTATTCTTACTTTAGATACCTCTTACAAAGGTTCTTAGGTTAGGCCTTTAGTAATTTCTTATCTAAAATTTGGTTCAGAATCAATCTTAGACGATTTTTTAAATTTAGAAGCATTTTGAGTTCCATTTTGACAGAAGTTTACATTATGGATGATTAATCTATGAAGACTAAGTGGTTTGTTTTTTGGGTACTATTATGTATAGTTAACCTTATTATACGTGTACTTTTTTTTATAGTAAATATATTGAATTTTTTGGGTGCCACCCCCACCTTCATGTCCACGTTCCGCCACTGCTTACATTCCTCAATCCCAGCTTTAAACTTTGCGAATTGTTCTCTATTTTGTCCAAGTTGAACGTCCTCGAAACAAGAGAAGTTTTCGAAGTGTTGTATTTTATGCCAGGATAAAAAAAGAATTTGGTGTTTTGGGTAGGCAATTTGTTTCACTGTACTAATTAGGCCAACTCCTCCTCGCCCAATAACTAACAGAAAAAGAGCGAACCAATATTGGCGTAGGCAATCAAGGCTGTAGACTTATTTCCACAAAAATCCTAAGAGCAGGATAATCTTATCAAGGACAGAAGGATGTTCAAAACCATTCACATGAGGTGAAATATCCAACTATTTCTCCATTTTATTCGACTCAAACGATGAAACTTGAAACATCGAACTGCAATTTTCTTCTTTGTTTATCCTCAAATCACTAATCCTGTCAATTCATCTCTTCGGTCCTTTACATGTAGAGTATAGAATTGACCACATATAGCATTTATTGATAGATAGAACGGAGAACTACATTTACTACATTCAGAAGTAAGAATTTCCACTTGCTCATTCATCCCGAACACTGACCAGATTAAAGTTTGGCTCTTGCACTTTTGCCATCGTCGAAAGTAATCATCACCTTCCCAATCACTTTCCTTTCTTTCAGAGCAGAAAATGCCAGGTTGGCCTGTCAAGAACAAACGATTGACGACATCATACTAAAGATATCGCTACGACATCATACTAAAGATATCGCTAACACCTACGGCCACTAGAAAAATAAAGCACCCATCATGTGGACCCAAAAGAACAACAAAGGGAGATGCAATGAAAATACAGATTTTGATAGTGAACTGAAACTTTTTTGAATCAATGGATTCTTTAAAGGTTCGATTGCTACGGGTTAAGTACTTGTTTGTTTCCTATTACTATATAGATTCAAGTGAAAACAGAAGCAAGCCATTTGGGATAAGGAATTGGATAATTGATAAAATTGACGAGAAGGTAACTAAACAAGTCATTAATGTGGGAAAATTGATCAGCAAATGACCTCTAGAGAACATGAATAAAAAATGAGGAAGATAAATTTAGAAGACATACAAGAGCAACACGCATGCCCATTCAAAAAAAGATGAATCATGACTTTGAAGACAGACACAATAAGTTTTTCAAACCAGTGGTGGGTGGCAGCCGAGAGGGGCACTTTGATGATTCCTTTTACGGAGTTTAGAACCTACTACTGTGTTTCACATGTCTGATAGAACATGGGTTTCACATATACAGAAAATGAAACAAACAAAACTCTGCCCAAACAATCCCAGGCCACGTAGATTAATAAGTTGCTAAAGTGAATCTATTGAGGCGAAGACTTAAGAGTTAGAAATAGAACCGCAAACAGTTGAAATTTTAGGTTCCTTGAACTTGGTAACGGTCCATGTGACAAACTGTGTTACATCTTAGAAAGGGTCATCTGAAGCCATGCTTTCAATGTGTTTGGTCTAAAAAAAATTATCCATTAGCTTCATGGTTAAATTTCAACACATGAGAGATGATGTATCACCATTAGAGGTGGCAAATGGGTGGGTAGGGTTGGGATGGGTTGGGGTTGGGCGGGTTGATATGGGTTATGGGTTGAAAATGGGTGGGTCAAATATGGGTCCCAAACCAACCTGTTCCCTACCCCCACCCTTTTTTCCATCTTAAACCGATCGCGATCCAGTACCATAAACAATACCAAAAAGTAATTAAGGCAGATAAAAGAGAAAAGAAAAGCTAGATTGAGAGAGACAGAGAGACGAAACTAAAACTTAACTCAACAAAACTGATCGATTAACACACGAAAACACTAGAACAACTTAATTCGACAAATGTGATCCATTATACCACACGAAAACACTAACATGCAAGCAGGACCGACCCAAGGTATTTGGGTGCCCTATATCTATATATGTTGCGGAAAAACTAATGTTTATAACTATTCTTGATCCGTGCCCCTTTTTTTGGCCTGGAATCAGAGGCCCTGAGGCCTGGGCCTCTTGGGCCTTGTCCGGTCGGGCCCTGCATGAGAGGCGGAGAGAGAGAGAGAGAGTACCCCGAGAATAGAATCTTCAGAGGCTTGAATGACGGGAGCAAATACAGAACCAAAGGAAAAAGTCGGTGAACCACTATTTTGAGATTTTTTGGTACAACCCATGTATGTATGGGTTAATGTGGGTTCACCCATTTATGACCCATATTCTAATATGGGTGAATTTAGGCGGGTTATAAGTGGGCGGATTTGGGTGGGTTCATGGGTTGGGTTGGAAATTGCCACATGTATAATATGAGTTAGAAACATAGATCAAATTCTTCTTATAAATCCATTTGGCATCTTCAGTTAAAGAAGTCAAAAGCAAAAGAAGGAGATTCTAACCTCTGGGAGGCTGTAAGTATGAGAAATGTGGATGGTAATTAAGCCCCTAGTTAACCACGATAATAGCTCCTTTAGAGAATCTTCCAGTACAGCTGGTTTATGTATTCTATAGCTTCCCCAGTACAGTCCATGAATTGTCCAGTTCTGCATACATAAAGTGAATAAAGCTGAGAAAGATTATAAATTGATATAAAAGAAAAAAAACAAGCATTGTCTGGCAGTTGGATCAAAGACTTGACACCTCTCGCAGATCCAAGTGTTCGACCATCAATTTAAGAAGTATTTTTGTCCTAACTCCAAACTGCTAAAATTTTCCAAATACTGCTTTTAACATGCAATGACATACAACTTAAGTACAAAGTGAAATCTCTTTCCTCATTTCATCGTTTAGACAATATTGTTGAAAAAGAAAGTTTAGATGTCTACTAAGAGGCCTTTGGCCGAATGGCATCAGAGGTCCACTTAGGTGCCAAGAGTGCTAATCTACATATTCTAACAACACTAACTTTCATCCTTAAATAAAAATGTCTACCAACTTCTGAGTAACCACTGTTAACCTGGGTATCCATGTGTGTGCATGAAAATTAAAGCCTGTGTTAACTCAAAACCAAATGCAAAGATAGACCTACATGGGTTACCCAAACCATGCTAGAGTTCTACCTTCCACACTAACATAAGTAACAGTAAGAACCTGAGAGAGAGAGAGAGAGAGAGAGAGAGAGAGATGAAATATGGTCGACAACGTCTAACATAAACAAACTTCACAAAGAACAAAAAGAAACATAAGATCTTGTAATCACATATATATGATCCACAAGAGTCAGTCAGTTAAAACTCGATTGACAAGGATATCAATGGTTTTAAACATTGGAGGATCTGTAGGGGTACCTTAACAAGAGCGATATTTGCAGGGATGACAGGGATTTCTCCGCTAGCAAAGCCTATAACCAGAATTTTTGCTCCCCAGCTCAATAACTTCATGGTTTCCTTTGTAAGCTTCCCTCCAACTGGGTCATACAATACGTCCACCCCTTTGAGCTTTTTCGCCTTTAAAAATCCCTTGACACTTTCAGTCACGCTTCCCTTGGTCAAATCGACAACATGATCAACACCTAGAGACTTTAAAAACTGCACCTTTTCTGCTCCCCTATAACAAAAACCGTCGCTCAAGCCAAAGTGTTACACAACAAACGTTTACAACATAACAGCATGATAACATAATGCAGAGAACACAACTGCTTTAGTGGAAGCACCTGGCTACAGCAATAACAATGGCACCACAAAGCTTTCCAATTTGTACAGCTGAAACCCCAACACCTCCAGCTGCCCCAAGAACCAGCAACACCTACTAACACATTACTACTAATGATCAAGAGAAAAATATTAAAAAATGTAGACGGGAATATGACACAGCCATGGACAAGGGAATACCAAGAGGGAACTGATACCTGACCAGAGCTCAACTGAGCTCTATGAACCAAGGCTACATGGGAAGTTCCATAAGCAACAGGCATTGCACCAGCCGCAACTAAATCACATCCATCAGGTACTCGAAACCTTTAATTTCCCAACACAGGTCACAATTTGGTATAAATAACAAAGTACTAATTCATTTTATTCCTAGAAGAAACATGCATTTAGGGAATGTGTATGGAGGAGGACTAGGGATTTACTGAGCTTCTGTAGATTGTTTGTCAACATCGAAAAAGCTTATGATTCTATAGTTCCAGTTAATGAATGCAGTAACCATAGCCACAAATCCTTATAGGTTTTGCATTTCATTACCTTAGACAATGACTCTACAAGTATTTAAAGCATTTTAATTTATGCTCTTTAGAGGCTTGTAAACAGAAGATAAAGCCATTTTGTCTATGCATTCATCCTAATAACTGGGTGCTCCAGGCCCCTCTTTAACTGCACATTTTGGGTGGAAACCAAGGCAAAGTTCGAAGACCCCACCCTAATGAATCATGAAAAAGGAATCGTGTAAAAAAGGTGTCCATGTGACTAAGCCCAAGGCCATTGGAAATTGAATAATCTCTCTTTTCTGAGACCTTTTCCAGTCTTGTTATGATAACTAGGTACGGTCCTAGTCTAATACATAGACCTGTCTTACATCTGGTCTACAGTGAATAGCTTAAAAACCACCACAAAATCTCCTACTCCTCCAGTTGCATTCTTCACCATGTCCCACGCAAATGAAGAAACATTCAATACATAAGCACAAGCATTTATAAAACTTTTCCCAGATCATTCCCAACTCACATTTTCTGAAGCACATTCTACAAGTCTACAACAAACACATTGCCCACAAAAACAAATGCAGATCAAATGCTGTAGAAATGCACGCTATGTACATGTATGACTCACAATTCACTCTCCTCGGCGACGACGAACTGTGCAAAAGAGCCAAGGCCGATGAAAGAGCAAACTGGGTCACCGACTCTGAACTTGGAAACGCTGGGACCAACCGATTCGACGACGCCGGAGTAATCGGAGCCAGGGATGAAGGGTAAGGGGGGCTTTTCTTGGTATTTGCCAAGAATTTGGAGGTAATTGGCGTAATTCAAGCTCGTGGCTTTCACTCGAACCCTAACTGCAGTTGGGGAGTTGAGTTGTGGGATTGGGTGAGATGTTGAGAGGGTTAGTGGGGATTCTTCTGATGAGCTTGGGGGTTGTAGTGTTGGGTCGCCAATTTTCTTGCAGACTAGAGCTTCCATCGGGTGATCGGTAGTGGGTTTTTCTTTTCTTCTGACGAGGGAAGAGAATTGGGGAAGCGATTCGTCAACAACAAGGAATGAAATGGTAAGAATTGCGAACAAATCTATCCGATTCCTGTCCCATGGAATTATTAAAAGTGTTTAGCACCTTTTTTTTTTTTTTTTTGAACAGGTGATCACTATATATAACATGATCACTATTATGATCACTATATATAACATGGTTACTGTAGCATTGCTCATTGTAGATGTCTCATTTTGGTAATTCATAATGCTTACGCCTCTTGCCGAGTCACCGGCTGATGATGACAGTGTTACTTTCGCTACGATCGTCTCAATAGAGCTGCCTTGATGCGTAGATACCTCCAGTTAACTTTTTCTAATCCACTCATTCCAACTTTCCTTCACAATTTTTCTAAAAATTGTTTAGCCTTTTTCGTGCATTGTGTTCGCGTAAAATTAGTTTTGTTCGTGTCTAAATTGTTTTTATTCCGTGCCCAAATATTTTTACTCCCCAAAGAGTCCCATGTTTTTAGCGTAAAGAACCCTTGAACTTTAGTCCAAATCGTCTCAGCTCTCTCCTCCAAAATTGGCCAAAAATGCTTCAAAATGGACCCGAACTGGACCGACCCGGACCAGCCGAACCACCGGCCCGGCTCTCTCGTAGGGCCAATCCGGCCTTTCGAATTCTATCGTGGATAGACACTAATCAAAAGTGAATGTGATAGCAGTGTCTTGAACTTATATTGAATGCAGTTAATATCAATACTGTAACATTTTCTAATTTTTTTTATAATCATTAATTAAAAGGAGCTATTTTCTCCATTTTTGTTATAGCAATTGCAGCCGCTGAAAATGAAAACTTTCGAGGTAAATTGCCTTCCAATAAAATCTATCCGTTGGATACCTTCGTGCCTTGAAGAGGACTCGAACCTCCGTTTAGTATAGCACAAGTTGGAGATCGGCGACTATAATATATTCTAAAATATCTGGCACTTACTCAAGTTAGAGTTTTGCGCTCTCTCAAAACGAAATGAACCTTCCAGGTTCGCATGCCACATCATTTTCTATGGAAATCTCACGTTTTGTGCAATCTCACATCGAAGAACCAACTCGTTTTGCCTCCGAAATTGACCTATATATATCCCCTTACCCCAAGCCTTTCAAATCATTCAATAAGTTCAGAACTAATGTTCCAGACTCACATTTGGGTTCGAAACAGTAGTTCAAAAAGCTCAGACATAGGCTAAAAGGCTTTGCTTCAACCTTTTGTCAAGTGCTCGAGCAAGTTTTAAGTTTTCTTCTAGGGACTAGACGTCTTGCATCAATGCGACTCTAGACAAGCGGTCTAATCTATATTCTATCGTTTTCTGAGGGCGGTTGACTCAAGCTTTGCAAGAGTCAAGGTATGTCTTTTGTCTTTCTTTTCTTTATTGTTAGTTTAGTTTAGGTTAGGTTAGTTTGCATGCCTAAGTTCAGTTTTCGCGTTTAGTTCATGCATGATTAGGCTTCCATTTATTTAGCTTTATGATAGTTTCTGCTTAGCGTAGAATGTTTGTTTTGTCCTTGCATTCATAATGTAGTTTGTTTGTGCTTTGCTCCCAACTTTGTTATTTAATAGCTTGCCCAAAGCGTAGGGCTTAAGTCGGAGATAGCATAATACCGGTAAGACCGGATCGAATCCACATGGACCGAACGTACCGAGCATGAAATTTGTCTTGCGCGAGATGGTTTTTAGCCTTGAAGCGGCAAACTATGACTTGAGATTTGGGGTGGAATTCTCTCAACTTCGAGAATGACTTGGAATTTGATTGAAATGACTAAATTAAACTAAGACTAAGTCTAGGGGATTTCAACGCCCATGACTCGGGTCGATTCATTCTTCTCTACGATAACCGGCTCGGAGATGTCGTTAGACATTCTCCGAACGGAAGATTTGATACTTAAACTCATTTAAACTAGAAAATGGTGATTAGCAAAGACTCGGAATTTTTGGTTCACTTGGCAAATGGCCGGGTTGACATCGCCCTAAGCATCACACGTGGCAAGGAGCGTAGCTCTTGCCTACGTGAGATCAAAGAGGTTAACAAACCCGGTCTTTGGTTCATAAAATTAA